>JAPMOB010217191.1:0-19541 GCA_029875015.1 Lepomis gibbosus | reverse complement strand
CTCTTCCATGGATCAGTGAATGACTGAACTGCTGTGATCTATTTCTGAAATGTGAGACGCTGGACAGGCACAAAGCACTGATAAAGGCTATGTGCTGATAAATCACACCAATATACAAAATTATGAAACTGCCGTATTTTCATTGCAAACACATACAGCCAGGAACATTTAGATCATCTTGGAACATTAAAACCCAGCGGATTTGAGACTAATACAATTTGATTAAGGTTAGCAAGGTTGAGAAAGATGAGAAATATAAAAAATAATTTGAAGTAATTATGGAAGCGAACTTACCAACATGTATATGGGACTTTTCCCTGATTAGAACATTCTTGGATAAGATTTTGGAATTCTGAGTGAACAGTTTGGTTCAGTAATCCCTGTGACTCCTGCTTTAGGTTTGCTAGACCAAATATTAGTTACTAGGGTGGGTATGATTGCAGCTGCCAATACAATCCTTAATACATTAAAACATAGTTCAAGCTAACAAAGGCAAGTGAAATAACATTATCAAGAACATGTACTTCATGCTTTCTCAGTAGTGTCTGGCGTACCTTGTTAAGCTTTTTATACACAAGGCTTTGTGTCTTTTGTATGTGAACTCAAGAGCAAGACAGGCTCCTTTTTTTAGATCTGTCTGACATCACCAGTATTTCTTTTCCTCCCCCTCATAAGTCTGCACTTTATCTTACATTTCCTTTGAAAATAAATCTTGCTAACCTGAAAACATGGTTAAATTATTTATACTGTCAACACACCTCATGAAAAAAACCCAAACCAATAATGAACTGATCCTACTAACAAGTCTGGTGTGTGAATCCAAAGCCTAAAATGTGTTCTTCCTCTGTGCCATAGAGCCACGTTGTTGTCCAAAAACTATTAAAAACACATCAATGAGCCACACTGGTGCACTGGGTGACATGTTCCTTCATTACCTAGAACAGGACACACTGTAGTTTCTTTTGACTCAGTCTCACATACACCGTCCGGCTGCCCCAAATACTCATTAGAGCATCAAATCTGCCAAATGCGCCACTGAAAATAGTCCCCAATAAATGCGCTATTGCCTCCTGTTGTATCATTTGCTGAAAACTACAGTGACCAGCTGTTTTAGGAAATTACTGAGCTTTTTAAAAAAAAGAAAAATTTTGAACCATTTTTAAGATTGATGTCTTCAATGGGAACCAATTGGCTTGGGGTCAATTTAAGTGCCACAGACAGAGTAGGTAAGTCTGCAAATATTGAGACAAACTAACACATTGTGGTTTTAGGTCTTTAGGTCCTTATATGGAATTTGTTAACAATACATATCAATTGAGTAAATAAGATTGTCACCTTTATCCTTGAATCTTAATAGCCTTGCTGGAATCAGATCACTCCTTTTCTTCACTGTTACCAAATGACTCATAGTCATACACTTTACACAAACATTTGAATTTTCCATGCAATGTATCACTTAATAATGTAACATGCCCAAACTGCTAGATTTTAAGAAGCCTCATTTGTAAAGTTGACATTTTGGCCTCATGGTGGTGCAAAACAAAAGCTCAGAGAGGTCATCCTCAGTGAAGCATGAATGTTATCAATAAATCAAATTGCATTCAATTTTGTTTTCTTTGTTCACAAGGGAATTTTTGGTCTGATGTTGGTACTGGGGAAGTACAAGTACACCAAAGTCATTAATTCTTATCGAATATCTTGAATATCCAGATCACATTTCACTGATATGCTGTACCTTGCTCAAGGTACAAATTTGACCTAAACATGTATACTAAAAAAAGAGGTCAGGTGTTAAAATTATTAGAAGTTATCCTCAGCTCAAATACAGTATCCCTGTCTAATTTCATCTGGCCAGTAGTTAATTGGACAACAGTGTTGGACTGACCATCAGACCAACCATTGCCAGGCCTCGACTTTAGCAGAGCAAAACCATAATGGGAAACTTAAATTAATAAATAAAAGAAAGAAAACACAAGTCATAAAGGCTTTTCCAGCCTGTGGTCAGGGAGGTGGAACCAACTGCAGTTCTTCTGTGTATGTGTATTTTAAATGTATGCCAGGTTTCCCTATATTAACAGACAGTATAGGCAGTGCAGATACTACTGTACAATAAACACCATTACATCCCAATAGATGTACATGACCTACTTTGACTCACCACAAGCCTTCACCACAGGCAACAGATGAAAAAAACTTTCTCTATGAATTACACTGCACATAGCCCTTGGCTTTAAATTGAACCAGGGATGAATTAGTTCTACAGTCTTTTGGGCTGTATGAGGGCAGTTGGTATTCACTGTATACATGGGAGAGGTTGTGAGCTAGGATTGCATTGTGCAATTAGACTCATCTAATATATGTGAACATTTTGCACCAAATCTGGATGGCCTGGCTGTCACTGATCACTGTGCTGTGGCTGCTCAAGCGGCATCCAAGCTTTAATACATACAAAACAGAATGATCGCCCCCAAAATAGATCAGATGCATCTATGTGTGCATGGTCAGCACCATGGACAGCACCTGTTGATGTGTTCGCTGGCACTAGATGGCAGTATGAATCTAGTCAAGTCTCCATCTGCATCAGTCCTCCTCCCCCTCCCCCCTCCCCCCTCCCCCTCTCTTGCAGCAAAGCCCAGCTCCCCTCTGCGTGGAAGCTGCAACCAGCCTCTTTAATGGAATGTCAAGAAAAGGCAGCATTGTGCCTGCCTGTTTGAAATACAGAGCGAGTTTAAACAATCTGCTTCCCCTGTTCAAAAAGCTGTGGCGTTCCTGCGACTCGGAGGGTGCTCTCAGTTCACTTTCGGTAACTCCGATAAACTCCCTGTGGTTGCTGTTCAGTGCTGCAACATTGTTCACTCCTCACTGAAGGGATGACAAGCAGGTTATTCTCTGGAAAGATTTAGTATTGTTATACCTAAAGTAGCTACATTGGGTAAACACTGCTTAGCAAACACAGAGTGCACGGTGCCTACAGTGTTCAGTGATGACACACATTCAATGTATTCTTGCTCACATACAATTTCTGTATGCTCAGAGAATAGATCTTGGTGTCACTTGCTATTTCTCATCTCGTCCATCACATTCCATCACTGTGCCCTTGCCTCAGAGGACACTGATTTTGGTGTGATTCAGTATGACCTAACATAATAGTACTGAGATTTGCTGTTATACGACAAATATAAGGAAATAAATAGGATTCTCTCTCGTTCCTCATTCTGGGCACAGGACACACATTATTGCTGTCAGGTATTCTCTTGTTTTTTTTTTATCCTTATCCTTTTTTAAATCCTGAAGACAGGTTGATTCAACGGGCTCTGAAAGGGTTTGGTGCTGTAACACCAAAACAGTTTATTTTCTCAACCATTAGAGGTGCATAAAATCCTCTACCTGTGAGTGTACGTGTAGTTTTTAAGTGCATAAATAGGACTAATGATGCTTAACCGTTTAGCAGAGCCTAGTAGCTCAGGTTAATGACTGAGGAGCAGACCGTAGTTGCTAACCTAGAGGACAAATAGGTTTTTTCTTTGAGTATTACCTTTATTGTGTCCTTAATATCTTTACAGACGTATTTGCCATGCCAGTCTGTATATTTCCATCAGATCTTAGATCATAAGATTGTGTTGCATTACTGCTGTTAGTCACACTGCCAAATATGGATTGAGTACACAGAGTATAACGCTGCCTGAATTAAACTTTTTATCAACATGAGAAGAAGTTTTCAATGAATCACTGTGTCTGCATGCAGAAATAGTGAGCTGAGAGATGAGTTTACTGCATATACAGTATGTTTAAAATTGTTTAGGCTACTGAAGGAACATAATTTTATATTACAACTATACTGTGTTATCAAGCATTCATTAACTGTTTATAAACCAGTTATGAAAGTGTCATGGGAGCAAATACAATGAATAACACTGTTTACAACTGCTCTATAGTGTGTTATAATTAATTTATTGACTGTATACTACTAAGAAATGCTTAGTAGGTGAGTTAAAATACAGTGTTATATTTAAGAGCTCAACAATTAATTAGTTAAAATAGTAGATTGATTGATGAACAATATATTAATCTGCCGCTATTTTGATCATCGATGAAGTCATTTATATCTTTTCTGGTTCCAGTTTCTCTAATGTGAGGATTTGCATTGTTCACTGTAACAACTGTTGGACCTTCACTTGGGCTTTAGAAAGTTGATGATGGGCATTTTAATGTAGTCCCACTTTTTTCAAACATTCATAGACAACTGGCAGTTTTGTCACTACATTTGAAATAGTAAAAAAGAGTATAATGGACATGACAAAACTGGAATGAAAACACAGTATTGATTAAATGTAGGCAGTCTCACCAGTCTACTATTCTTTTTTTTCCTTCTTGTTGGTAAGGGTTTCTTTGGGGGAGTTTTTCCTTACCTTAAATCGAGGGTCTAAGGTTAGTAGGTGTCATATGCTGTACACATTGTAAAGCCCCTTGAGGCAATTTAGTGATTTGTAAAAATGATTTATATTATCATATTGCTATTTTCCTGGAGAGGCCAGCATGATGAAACAATACCTACATCAACAAAAGCTTCCTCCGTCTGCCTTTGTCACCATCTCCTGTGTTGTCTTGGTCTTATGGACCACAGGAGACAGTTTCAGCTGCTGACATTGTCACTGTGACAAGTGCAGGGGAGTAGAGCTTAGTCTTGGGCTTCCTGCTGGATCGATGCATGGCTTTGTGTCTCCCTGGTGGTATTGAGTTTCCCATATGCTGGGCTACGCGGTCTATTGTCTCCTTAACTGCCTGCATTCTGCCACGGGTTAATGGAACAAGCTCTGCTGGAGAGCAGCACTGGCCGTATACTTGACCTCCCTCATTCAAGTCTGTGTCTACTGGGAGGCCTTATCTGAATCTATTTTGATATATTACAGTTGCAGCACTTACTATGGGAGCCTTTAGGGGACTTTAAAGTGTAAAGTTGAAAATGGGAATGTAATTCCATAATAGCATAAAACTGTAATTATTCAATTTGCATTTACATACTTTACTATCAAAATGAAAATGGAAATTATAATTAAAATGAAAATGCCATTGTGCAATTACAATTACAAGCCCTGTAGGCTTTCGCAAGGGTATAGAAATTAGTAGGGACAGTTGTCCTTAACAATATCCAGCAAATACTGAATTGTCCCCAGCAATAATTTGGATCCAAAAATGAAAATCTAACCACTGTTGTCTGCAAATGTATTTGGTACACAAATGGTTAACAGCTCTAGCTGCAGCACAGGAGAACCTGGGGGTCGCTGCAGCTCAGCAGTAACAGGAGATTGCTGCAGATCATCAGGAACAGAGATTTGCTGCTGCTCAGCAGGAAGTCCCGCCCTGCCCCTTGCCGTTTGCCTGTGCTGCTTCATTTCCTGCTTTGACCATTGCCTGTTTTTTCTGGCTGCAATAAACTTAACTTGGATTTTACCTGTCTGTCTTGAGTCATGCTTTTAGGTTTTTATTTGCCTGACTTTGAGCTGTTACACATGAAGCATAAAAATATGCTTTGGGGTGTATTTCACTCACACTACACATGTGGAAACGTAAGCAGTCACGCTGCCTCTATAGACAGATGCATGGATTAAAATAGGAGCGTATTTGTTCCTTGTGATGCTTGTGCATGTAGGCACGCTGGAAGAATTATTCGCATTAATTTATGGTTCAAGGCAAACTCCTTCACCATATCACAATTACAGGCCTTTTCGTCTTGAGAATTTAATGACCCATAACCTAGAACATCCCATAACCTGAACTTTTTAGGCCTTGGTCCTAAATTCAGCCTTTAGATACAAGTCATTGAAAAGTAACAACAGGGCAAATGTAATTTGAATGATCTATTTGGTAGGCAAGTGCAGTACTGCTGTAAGACACCCTGAATCACTGGTTAAAAAAACAGAAACAAAATCTGGCTACTAAAAATCCATGATAGGGTGCCATCTACCATAACACTCACGTGTTTGTATGACGACACTTTATTGTACTCAATGCAGATGAAAACCCCAGGAAAATAGCTTTGTTATATGTTTTAGGCTTGTGGATGTGTTGGGAGATAAGATGCACTAGCGTGAACCTTAGGGTCCTGTGTGTTGCCCATTGCTTTGTTGAGATGTTGAACCATAATCTTTTCTGATGATTTCATCAAAACATATAAGTGTATTGGTCGTCACTGTACTTTTTAGGACATTGTTGGGAGAGGTTTAATATGAGATGTCCCCCAAGCTAGTGGAATGCTGGGAGTATCGGCGGACGGTTGAAAGACAGGTAGCCAATAAGGGATTTTAAAACACGAACAGTGCTTGAGTCAGGGCCAAGGGCTTTCCTTGAGTTGGTACGTTGCACGATGCACCCGGCTTCATCCACAGTAATGACGTCCTATCTGTCCTAGTCGGATAATGGTCCTCAGTAAATCCGCACATTTCTCAGGGTTGCTGGCAGAGTCAGTATGGGAGAAGAAGTGATTTAGCTCATTTGCAAACGCTGGTTCTTTGTCCGTCACAATAGGTTTGTTCGAAGATGACATTCCTGTCATCCTCTTCATAGTGTCACAGAGTCTTTTGAGGTTATTTGCTTTAAAGGTATCCTTCAGACACTGTCTGTGTGTCTGTTTGGCCTTCTGGAGTTTCTTCTTTAAGTTCTTTTCCAACTGTTTGAATTTGAAAAAATGCCATTTTCTAGGGTCTTTTAGTGGGAATGACCAGCTGTACACAAAAAACAATCTAGTCATACTGGTTGTCTCATCTACAGACCTACGTATTATGTAATGTTTCCCAGCCAGTCCAATCAAAGCATGCTTAAAGCTCGTACCTGCTCTCACGGGACCATATCCTGATTTCTCTCTCCTCTGGCTTACAAACTCTTTAGTTTTGTTTTGTTTTGTAAAGTGGAATTAAATACACAACGTTTTGTGACAGGAGGTCTGATTCTGGATTCTTAAGCCATTTTAACATTTACATAACATTTATCGAGGATCTTCTCCTTCCTTGTCTGGTTTTTGACATACTAACAGAAGCCTGCCAGTGTACTGTCCAGATTACATTGATTTAAGTCTCCCAGAACTATGGCTGATACATCATGGTGTTTCTGCTGCTGTAAGTACATATTCTGCTTTGCGCAGTTATGCCGCTGGGCGGCGCATACCCAACACACAGCTGGACACTTCCAAATTCCCATGGTAACTAAAAAGGCCTCAATGTTAAGCATCTCAACTCTCTAAGGCCAAGACTCACTGACAGCTGTTGGACCCACTCTCTTTCTCATCATACCCTCAAACTAGCACATCTACACAGTCCTGAGGAGAGGTGTAATCAGGTGTAAGTAAAAAAAACAAACACCTGTGGAGGTGTACCATGGCTGTGTAGAGCCTTTAAACATGTAGAGTACACCTCAAGACTGGACAAACAATTTACAATTCACACAAAATAATGCATAACAAGGCAGCAAGACAGGCATGTTTAATATTCTGAATCAGAATGCAGTACATGGAAGTTGGAAACAAGTACAGAGTAAACAGTAATAGCTACACATAAAAATTCCAGCTCATAAGGTTTACGTATTGGAAAACATATTAGACTTTTGATCAACACTGCTTTAATAGCTAGACATGTAAATACTATGTATTGCCAAAGCATGAAACACTGGAAGAAGAAGAAGAAGAAAGACATGGTTGTATGAACAGTGGACATTAAAGATAATTAGATCTTGTGTACCCTGTAATATTGTTTTATGCTCATAAGAGCTTCATCCTGACATTACACATTATTTCACATACAGCATTACATAAACCTAACATTGACCCTGGATTTAGATTTTCCTTTCCTGGAGGTTTTAAAGTTTGAGCCAGGGTTGTGAATGTAGCCCTGTAAAGCTTTATGTCTCTGACAAGATTTTAGCTGTGAGAATGTAAATTTGTGGGCTGGTTGCAATGTAATTTCATTCGACTGTGCACTTGTCCTGTGTATAGTCTGAATGACAATAAAAGTTATCTCTTGAACTAATCAAAGCCACTGATGCTGACAATGTAAGAATAACACTTCAAAAATAGGAGACTGAAAGGATGTTACCTCCTCTCAGAGAAGAGATGATTAATGTTGTTGAAATAATGACATATTACTGCTTACGGGCAACATGTTCTTCAGATTCTCCTTGACAATGAGAGGCAGCTGTTTATTTTGCCCTGGGAGCATCTGCCCTTGGTGGTGTGTTCATCTCATGGAGGCTGCAGGCAGGTGTGTGTCTCTTGTATGCATGATTTATTTAAAAGCGACAGGACTTAACTGGTGCCACTGCGTGTTACACATACATTGAAACTAATAAGGACATGCTGGAAACATATCATTACACAAAGTCATTAAAAATTTCCACCTTGTAAATTATTATTGGTTGGATGTTGAAATGGTCTTACTCGAATCTACTTTCTCTGCCTGCTATGGGGAAAAATCTAATATAGTTAGACTAACCCTAATTAAAATTGCGTTTCGTTTCCTTGACACAGACTGATATTTGCATGTTTATTACAAACAGCAATGCTTTATTGTCTTATTTTCTGACTGATGTTCTATTTTAGGAGAACCTAACTTTTCCTGTTACTACAAACACTGATCAAATAATAATGTGTGTGGCAAACGTAAAATGACAATAAAATAACTTGAACTTGACTTATGAATTGACTTGTGAGTTTAACATTGGTTTAAAAAAGTGTAACATGTGTAATTTAAATGATCACAGGTAACCTGTAAGAAGTGAAAAGAGTTGACGTGTTAAGGGAAGTGTAAGCACTGAAATGAGTTGTACCGTCATATAATTGAAATGTCCAAAAAACAATTAGAAGTGTCACTTTGAAGTGTTTTAGCTACCAGAAATGTCAGATGAAGTGTCAGATATGAAATAATGTTCATGAAATATGCACCGAGGAGGAGAGCAGACTCACTAAGATTTTTATTGTAGAAGTCGTCAGCACTCCAGAGGCCTGCCATAAGCTTCTGTTACCTTTTGGGACTTTTCTTATAAAAATCCTGCCAGGTTGCTTGGGGGATTTTATTTTGAAAATCTGGCCTGGCTCCTGTTCCCTGGTTGAGAACCCACAGGCTGGAGAAGGTAGTTGTAAGTGTGTGTATCAAGCATGTGCAAGATTTGAATTTATTAAGAGACATCAAGGAGAGAGAGACGTCCTAACTGCCAAAAAGACCTTAACAGTAATAAACCAGTCAAATCAGCGGAGTGTTACTGTATCGGGACACCTGAGAAAGCTGAAGGTTTGAATGTAATATTGGGTAAAAAGAAGACAGAGAGATCTGAAATACCAAAAAGAGCTTAACAGTAAAAAAAAAGACTCAGAAAAAGAGGAAAAACTTTTAAAGTGAAGGTCATACCGCCAACATTTTTCCACCTTGATCATCAAAAGACTTTACTGAAGACGTTGACATGTTTGTGTAGATAAAGTTAAAGTCAACTGAGAAATCACAATTTAAAATAGTTCCCAAGTTTGTGCTTTTTCTCATATAACAGTGAGACATTTAAAGGGCTCTCATGTCTGTTTGTGGTGGAAATGAAATGAATAAAATCCTAAGCCCTGTTGCTTAATAGAGACTTTGTGAGGAAGAGGACACTTTTTTTTTTACATTTTGAAAAAGTAATTGGTGTTTGAGAAATGAAAGTTGTGTGAGTAACAAGGACTATAGTCTTCCAATTTACCAAAGGAAATAAAAGTGAAGTAGAGAAACCAATCAATCAAATGCAGTTGAATTTAGATTCAGGAAGTTGGTTCCATCTGTGTCTAGCATAGTAACTAACACAATCACTCTGGTTCTGATTCAAGGTCCTAGCCTTTGGCTGCTTCCCAACAAAAAGGGTCCTACTGGGTTTATATTCTAATGTGTCGTGGCCATAGATTACTCAATCATTTATAAACCATTAGCATCACTTTAAAATATATTCTATAAAATATTCTATAAGTACCTGAAAGCCAGTGTCAAGACTTAAGAACATGAGGAATGTGCTCAGTTCTCTTGGTTCTCCTTAGAACTCTGGCAGCAGCGTTCTCAATGAGATGAAGCTTGACAGTCATTTGTGAAGACCAGACTAGAGTCACATGGAAATTAAAGCATGAATGTGTTTCTCTAAATCTTGTTGGAAATGATAAAAGATATAGTTTGGGCCTTGATGTCAATGAAACCACCAAGACTTCTGACTTTGTTTTTCTGTCGTTTCAGCTCTGATATCAAGCTGAGCAATAATCTTCATTCTTCATTTCAGTCTTGCCTTGAGTTATTTGAAGGAAGTGGAATGGCATCCAGCTATTTGCTTGCTCTAAGCATCGAAAGAGTGAATCTAACTTACCTTTGTCATTTCGTGAATGAGCTGAATAAATCTGCCAGTCATCTGCGTAGCTAAAATCACTTTTGTGTACAATGTGAGTGTGTTTTCTGCCTCTTGCTCTCATGATAAACATTCGTTGTATATGCATCACAGCACGTCATAATAGCCCTACATGTTATGTGGTAGGTGTCATGATTCCTCTGGAGGTCAAAGTTTGAGGATAACAGTAACGTTCTGATCCATAAACAAAATAACAAATAAATAACGCCCTATTCACTTACTACTTTTTCAGGTTAGCGGGGATGCGTAGCCTCTCAAAAACAAGATGAAAAAATTGTGGTAATGTTCCTGTGAATTGCTGATTCATGACATTTGTGGGCTGGATTCTTCCTTAGTGGTGGAAATGCTCATTGACGTTATTGTCAACATTTTGGCACAATGTTTAGTATATGTTAATACCACCCTACAAAGGCTAAGAGCAGTAGCTACGCAAACACTGAAACTGAGAAAAATGCCTTTAAAGTTTTGAGACTAGCCAGTCAAACATGTTGTGGTTAGATTAGTGGTAATGCATTCATGTAATACCTTCTTAGGAAGACTTTTTTATAGGTAAAAACCAGGACCACTGATGTGCCCTTTGACCCTCAAAAAGTAGATACTACACTCTGCCTCTGGATGACTTTAACAAACTAAAACAGCATTGCAAAGTGCAGTAACTAAATGTCTTCATCCAACTTTCTTGTTGTGTTTCTTACTACATGATGATGGTTTTTAATAGCTTTAAAAGTTTTATTCATGTTTGCAAGTTGCTATATAAGGTTGGATTTTGTAGTTACTGCAATTTTGACACTTTTTTCTCTGAAACGGGCAAAATTTAAGTAGCAGACTTTGTCACAAGACAGAACAGATGTCATGAAGCCCATTTCAAGTCTTAACTCAATTTTGACCAAATGTGTAGCTGCTTTCGCTTTGTAGGGCAATATAATATAATAATCTATATGATATGCTTCTCTCCTTCAACAGCTAATGTCAATTGCTCTTTTGCAAGGTTCAGAACCCTAAGCTGCTTCAGCAGATCAACACTGTTGTGTTGGTCAACTACCAGTGCTAGTGCCCCGGTGGATTTGTCTGCCAACTCTTTCGAAACTCAAAGTTGTTGTGGTGAACTTACCTGGATAATTAAAAGTTAGTCCCTCACAGACACACATAAATATACCAAAGTTTCACAAAACACTGTCTACCCTCCTACACACATATTTTCCGTGACGCTGTCTTACACACACTCATATCCCCTTACCAAGTTTGCACACAAACCCTGTCGACAGCCAGTGATCTGTCAGTGCAGGGTTGTTGTGGTGAACGAGTGTATGTGGCTGCTGTTGCTATGTGTTGGAGAGGCGAGTAAAACGAACATCTGTTATGTTGCTGTATAATCAGCATAGCTGCGTGGGCGGTGGATATGAGAAAACTTAGGAGGAGAGCAATACTGGGATTCAACGCGTTCCATCACATCCACAGGGCCGTTACTGAGTTTTATGACTGTTATCACACAAATGGGGGTACGTAAGGAGGTGGGACTCACTTTATGAGTGATAAGAGAGCACTGGTTCACAGAAAAACAGCCGTTAACATCAACCACAGTTTGCTACTGTCATCACAACAGCAGGCTTCATTGCTGGCTCTATTTCCCAGTTTGACTGGAAAACTTCCCTGGGTTTGCATTGACGCATGGTAATGCACGGCCCGCCTAGTTTTTCTAATCTGGTGAAATACAATGGCTCTCCAGAGAGACAGAGAAAGACAGGAAGGAAGAGAGGAGGTCTGATGAGGATGACCTAAATTAGACTCTGAGTGATGCAAATGGGTGCTTAATATGTGTTTGTGTGCTTGTCTGAAGGCATTTGACTATATGTTTCTCTGTGCATATGCGTGTCTTCATGTGTGCATGTGTGTCTGCCAGAGTGTAATGGCGCCAAGCCCTCTAGCTACAGGCTACAATCCAAATGAGATCTGAGGAACTGTATGTCAAGCCAGCTATTCATCAAACATAACAGCAGTGAGAAGCAAGACTGAATGCAGGAGATAGCATCTTCAATCATCGAGTGTAGGAGGCCACTTTGAGGGTTTCATCTCCACAATATGTGACATACAGGACTGTCAGGTGAATATGATAATGTGTGAATAGATCTTCTACAGGGGTGGGGGGAGGTGGTGTTATAGTAGCAAGGGAATTGACAGTTCAAAATGACAGCCACAGAGGTACGGAGGATATTGTGAAGTCCTTAGTATCAACCAAATAAGCCTCTTACTCTATATTGAAAGCTTCTGATAGAAAAGAACGCAGACAACTTCATATCAAGTCATATTAGTGTCAACCTCACCTCTTTTCAATTCTGTGCATATGCAATGATGAGAAATTATGTTTTAGTGGAAACATAATGGCAGACAGTAAACAAATATGCAAAATCAACTCAATTAGGCTCAGTCACGACATTCAGATTCAAGTGTGATGGTTATGTGTAGTGAACAATAAGGTTTTTAATGTATGTATGAGTCTGAAATTAATCTCTGTGGCAGGCAAGTATTTCTTTATCTGCCTCACACTTTTGCAATGCATGCACTAAACCAATAGGAATAACTTTCAGCTCATTAAGGCATCATTTCATGTAAATACTGCTGTCATTCAATGTTCAAGACATTTACTGAAAAAGCACTAAATGCATGTTTGCATACACAAAGGACCCATGTCTTTCAGTACATGAAAATCACTCCACCTTACTTAACAATCACGAACAACCAGGTATTTCAAAGATACTGACGGATGACAAGAGACACAAAGCACAGTTTCAATGCGGAAGTTGGCCAACAAAACCAAGTGACGCCTCTTGCATCTAATAGACAAGCCTAGTCATTCTCAACACCTGAGTAACCTCCCATAGTTCCGTAGTCTGGCCAGTGCTGCTGACGCAGGCTAAACTTACTTCCTGTCTTTCGTCTTTCTGTTGTTCGTTTTCCCTGTTCGTCAAAGTGCCCAATGGGCCAACAATTTTACAACAAATTATTAAATTTGGTACGTGCTAATATCAGACCTTGATTATGTTCCCGTTGTTCCTTGTGACATCAGTGATCTGCCTTTTTCCAGAGAAAATTCAACTTTTCTGTCCTCTTGACCAAAAATCTGTCATGTTCACACAAATCTCTGAAAGCATGATGGAATAGAGATATTAGTAGTTTACTGAACATAACAGTTTAAACTGGCAACACACTGAATTTATAACTGAACTGAAGTCAGTCTGGATCATTGCTGAACATTGCTGTGTGCAGTGATACACCATTATTTTATATTAGGACATATAATTTACAGATGTATGTAATAAAATGAATGATGGTTGAATTGCATTAAACTGCTTGAGTTTCAGAGTCCTGGCATTGTGCATACTTGGTTACTTTTACTGGGAAACACTGGGGTGAAGACGTTTTCCACTTCAAATGAACTTTTTGGTTGGAAATGTATTAGAATGAGTCGGGAAATGTTGGCTACTACTACTGTCATATTTTAAGTATAAGTCAAATTTGGAAGACATAGCCTAACTGTCCCCTAAAGAGTTCCTATTATGGTTTTCTTAATATAATGTTACATATAGGATGTTCATATTAAACATCGCCAAAGTTTCAAATACTGAGGTAAACGTATCCCTGTGAGCAAACAGCTCCTGACATCACATCTGTACGGATGTCCTTTTACGGACATCTGCTAATGATCTGCTCCAGGCACAACACGCCCACACAGTACAGGGACACGCCCATCCACCCACTCTGTCTATCTCACTATTCCACTCAGCTCACAGCGCTCTATCGCATAGCTGGCACAGCACTAAAACAGAAAGTGTAGATGCAGATATGTCTGTGAAACTGCTCTGCTCTAGACTACTCATTGGAAGTTTTTTAACTATGTTTCGCATTTTTGGTTGTGGAGGAAGGTTAGTTAGTTTCTTGATGGCCAGATGCCTTTACCTGTTGCTAAAGAAAATAACTAATGAGTGAGAGAGGAGCTCAAACAAAACTACATATTTACAAGCAATAGGACACAATCCAAAGATTTGCAGAGAAGGAGTTAGAGAGAAGTGTCTCTGCTCAAACCTGCCTGCCCCACATGCCCATCTACTGCTGCCTGTAAGCATGGCAATAGAAAGGAAGGCCATGCTGCATGCATGGGAATGAATTACCATAATATATATTTGAATATATTTCTAGCCTTTTCCCTAATGGTCTGAACAAGTTGCTACATTTGTCATTAATTTCTTTTCAGAAATATAGCCACTAAAAGGGTCTGAAATGTCACTAAATCTTGCTAGAAAGTTGCAAAAATTGGAAACAATGGCTGCAGTGGCTTCCATGTCTCTTCCAGCAACTTGGCCTTAAAGACACAGGAGCTAAAACTGTTTCAGAGAGGATGAACCGAGGGGCCGCCTAAAGGGCCTGTATAAGTTAAATAAGGACTTCTGTGAATCATGCTACTCTAGTGGAGTCCCAGAATAAGAGCTGGAGCTAAGAGCTGGAAATTTGCACAATAGGTCCCCTTAAATCATGGCCTCTCAAAAAGTATTTCAGTGTGCTCTTAGCAGCCCTGATGTATCTCTGCCAGTTTGGTCTGGAATCTGTTTATATAGTACACAAGAGTAAATGTAAGGCTTTATTAAAAACACTCTCACCCAAGAGAGCGGTAGCGTCTGTGGATACTGTATTTCATAATAACAACCAGAAGGGTAAAGACTCTTTAATATTAAAGCTGAGTCACTCTGCTGCTCGCCGTTCCCTCCACACAAGCCAGAGGTTAATGAGAACTGGTTTCCCCCAGCCCTACACATTTTCCTATGGATGATGCTCTGCGGTCACATTATTGTGTTATTGCGCTGTTCAAGATGCACGGCAGGTTCAAGCAGCAGTGTGTTCCTGTGCTACACTTCCAATAATGTCAGACCTGTCAGTCTGTGTTTTCTTTCTCCTTTGAGGTTCTGTGGGTGGCACTTTTTTGTTTTCATGTTTAGTCTCTATGGCTATCAAGATTCACAGAATGTTCCACTTCTTTTTTTTTTTTTTTTTCAAACAAACTGGCATCATCAAACTCATTACTACTTTAGCTCCAGAGAAAATAATTTTCCTAGAAAAAGCCTACCGATCACTGTGGTTTTAGCTAGAATAGCAAAAGTAATAATGTGGCTGTGGGTTTAATCATTATTGTATTGCTACAGTCAGTGGAGCAATAATGCATTCATTTCAATGCATCAGAATTTAACTAATAGAAACTGCATGAGAATATACAAGGATGGTATTGAAATCCTAAATATTACATTCACCTGGTATGTCCCCACCTAAAGTTCAGAAAGTAAATGGTACACAGTGTTCCCATGTGTTCCTGCATCTAAACATAACCTAAAGTTTATTTTGTCTTAGAATGCCTCTATAGTTGTCCAACCTTCCAACCTGCTAATCTGCAGAAACATTCTGTCACATCGGCATGTGTTTGACCAGGGTCATCCAGCTCATTAACCCTCATTAGGCGTCTGGCTCTACAGGTCTCATTTACAAGCACCGTCCAACTGAGGGCACTGAACAAGTTGGAAGTCACTAACACAACAGATGTCCTTTGATTTATCTTCATACTGGACATCTTTAAGAGTAGGGCCTGATAACATGCAATTTGTATGTTTGACAGAGGCGAACTGCCTGAAGTTTCTCAAATGGCCACTAGAAACTGATTTCAAAAAATAATCTGACAGCATGTAGGTTTATTGAAGATGTCTTAAATTCAAGTCAGTTATTTTATTTTTACAGGAAACTTTGGTTTCAGGACTTGATTTCATGTATGACGTCTGTTGTGTTTCTGAGAATCTGCATTCTCCAGGAGATATTAAATGACAAGTCAATCCCATTAACAGATCCAAACCAACAATGAATGTATCCTACAAACTTCATGATGTAACAGAGGTATCTGCATAAAAAAGGACCTCCTCCAGCGTAGATGGCCCTGTCCATTGAACACGTCAGCCATTCCATGGAGGTTGTTCAGTCTGTCTCACAGAAAGTGTTTTTTCGGCATTGAAGGAGGTAAATATTTTGTGGTGTTCCCTCTGATGTCCTCTGACTGCTCTGCTGGCTAGCTGCACAGCCAACTAAGCCAACTAGATAGCGGCAGCTACAGTTAGCAGTAATTAGCGGCTAAAGTAACTGGTAACTAACAAACTCTTCAAATCACCGAAAGTTGCGCTAGAGCAACCTGAGGACCTGAGGTAATAATTTTTCAAAAAAATATGATGCAGTGCCTCCAAAACCAGTGAAAGTTGTGAAGAAAAAGAGTTGTGTTTTATCTACTGTAATGTCTAGCCAGATGCCACACTTCGATTCAGCGCTGTGTAAACTAGGTGCTGCACCTTGGGAGGTATTCTGGGACACTGGCCAGTCAGAAGAAAGATTTCTTTTATGGATAGGGGCCTTAAAGAAACAGGAGCTAAAACAGAGGATGAATAGACGTGATGAAGCAATTGACTGTGAGAATTTGAACATTAGAGCATGTAAGCATTTTCTGTTAGAAACCCAAAATAGTATATGTATTGTATGAGCAGTGTGAGCGACAATGAGCATGATATGGGACCTTTAACAAATGCATTTCCTCCTGTTTAATGTTTGCTAAAAACTACAATGGCCAGCTGTTTTAGAAAATTGCTGAGCCTTGCTGAGGCAGGGAAGTTTTGCAACAAAGATCCAAAGGTGGCAAAGGCTGGTATTGAAGTGAGGACTGGTCAGAAGTGGAAGGCTGAGGGGGCTGTTCAACAAGCAGAGGCAAGATTACAACAATGGGAATGAGGCAACAGGGTGCCTGGATTTGATGGGAGAACGCAATCAAGAGGAAGGTGACACGGGCAGAGCTGTGGAAGGCAGAGCCACAGCGGATCAAGTTTCTCATCCAGGTGGTATATGATGTGCTTCCCAGCCCATCAAACATTCACATATGGGGCAAAGTGGAGTCACCAACATGTCCACTGTGCTCCAAGTGTTGAACCCTAGAGCACATTCTTAGCTGCTGCACAAAAGCACTGGGAGAGTCAAGTCACAGGTGGAGACATGACCAGGTGCTGAAGGCCATCGCTGAAGCCATTGCTGCAGGAGTCAAGTGGGCCAAGCGCTCCCGCCCCTCCAAACAAGACATCACCTTCATCAACGTTTGAGAGCAGCTGTTGGTGCACCTGGAGCAGCAACTCAAGTTCCCTAACCACATTGTGACCACCACCTTAAGACCAGATGTTGTTCTCTTGTCTGAGTCAAGAAGTTCTGTTGGCGCTAACAATCCCTTGGGAAGACCGCCTGGAAGAGGCCTTTGAAAGGAAGCTCACCAAGTACGAAGGACTGGTCAGTGAGTGTCGACAAGCCACATGGAGACAAGGTGTCTCCCAATAGAGGTCAAATGCAGGGTCTTTGCAGCCTAATCCCTGTACAGAGCCTTCAGTCTGTTAAGAATCGATGGAGTGAGGAGAAGAAGAGCCATCCACAACACCACCAAAGCGGAAGAGAAAGACAGGAGATCCATAGGGGCAAAGTAGTTAGATTCTCCAACTGGACACAAGTGGAGTCTGATCAGCCTTAGCTGGGTCGCCTGGATGAGGGTGTATGAAGTTGAAAGACACAAAACACCCAATGATTCCAGGAACATCACTGAAGATGTGTCCAGCAGCATCAGCAGATGTATTTGCACAACAAATAGATGAACATCTATAGTTATAACCGGTGGACTTGGTCTTCAGAGCCACAGACAGAGCAGAAAAGTCAAAAGGTATTTGAGAGGGGGGCTAACACATATTGGTTTTGGGCTCTGTCCAAAATCACTTTCTATTTGGTGAATAGCGCACTACATTTACCCAAGGTCATCAAATGTCAGTGTCTGAATACTTAGTGTGAATTTTATCCTTTTTTTTATTACCACAATGGAAAAACAAAAAACAACAACTCCGTGGCATGTTTCTGCAAACAATCAAACAATGCAATGTGTCAAATTTTATAGATGTGAAAATTGCTCTTGTGTGACTAAAGATGGCAGTGATGACACAAAATGATAATGATTCATAAGTTTCTGAAATGTCTTCTAAGTGTTTACTAATGAGTAAACTACAGAGTGTCTATTATGAAGGGTTGTGGTGAGCGAGGATGTGATTTCTGACACATTGTTGACAATAAGAAAGAAAACACAATAATACCAGCCTTACTCTTTACCTTACCTTATGAAATGCTTGTTTTTAAGCATCGGTGTTCCATAAAGGAGATTTTAAGACCGACAGTGTTGTATTTTGACAGGTCTGTCAGCCTGTCACAGGCAGCTATGGTGATTGTCACTGGCTCAGTCAACTTCAGCTCAGCCCACACTTCTTCCTCTTTGATGGGATCCAATCAGCGTGATCCATCTCCTGTGCATACATATACTGAAAGCTATCTCTAAAGTGAAATACAATTACACACACCTATTTAAAGCTCATTAAGTAACACCTCATATCTTGTACACAAAAAAACTGTAAAGCTTTTTTTGTTTTGTTTTTTAAAGATTAATAACAGTGTCAGTATCTGACAATCTGCACTCTGAGAGATAAAATGTTATCATTAATTAGCTTTAGGTCACTTTAGACATAGACAGAATAGCTAAATTAGGCTAATTGTTTTCTGGCTCCAGGTCATACAGACATGAGTGTGTTATTGAAGAGAAATAAGCAAATGTGAACTATTAGTTTAAATACCTGGCCTCCAGAATCTGACAATTTTAAAATGATTGTGCTAGCTGCAAAGGAAGACAGATCTACAACGTTATTAGTAGTTAATGTTCATAGTTGCAGTGTAAATCTTAATCTGAGTTTTGTTAAACAGTGACATCATTATATACAGTTCCTAAGTAAATCAATAAATTACAGTTTTCAGTTTTTGTGTAGACTCTGTCAGTTGATATTTGCAGGAAGATTAATCTGTTTGACATTTAATATGACATAAGTAATATGACACTTGATTTGATTACATCCATATATACATCATTTTTCAGTGATTACGCTGATGACTGTTCTTAAGAAGCTTGTCCCTACACTGTTAAAAAAAAAGTTGTGAAAAAACAGAAATATTCTGGCAGCTGGGGCGCCAGAAAAATACCGTAAAATAACAGTAAATAACCA
>JAPMOB010217189.1:0-50494 GCA_029875015.1 Lepomis gibbosus | reverse complement strand
AGAGCTCATGCAGACTTCATCTGCTAGAATTCACTGCAGTGACTTTACAGTGTGCTTATGTAATACAGGTTGGGAGGCAATTAAGTTTTAACGGCCTTTTAGACAAAAATAAAGTGGACAAGAAGTTTAAGAAACTTTGTTTATTCAGAGATTTGATTGCACATTTAATAGAATGGGTCCAGCGGAGATCAGTGCTTGGTGTGTGTAGTCTGTACTTCTTGCCACTGAAAACACAAGTATAGATTACAAACTGCATATAGTTTCAGGTTGACAAATGTTTATAGACTAAACACTCACCCCTTTTTACTGCTTTTATCCCTCCATGCCCGGAGTTACTTGTGCCTGTAGGATGTGCACACTGGGCTCTGCAGGCACCATCCTTGTGGACATTTGTGTCACAAATCATTGCGTCACAGTGTACATAAATCTAGAGGGACAGAAGGAGTCATTACGCAATGCTACATGCAGCTGTCCCAATCACACCTCATTTGGATCCATTTTACCTCGTCTTTCAGAACCTCTTTGTCTTTAGTGAAGGTGAACATCTTCATAGAGAAACGTTTGATGTGGGATGGGAGTTTAACCCTGGCGTCTTTCACAACAGGATGGAAGATTGTAACATAGCCGTCTTCACTGTTCTCACAGCTAGTGAAAGAGCATAAAAAAAATAAATTTAATAAAAAAAGAAGAGTATTTGAATGACTTATGGCAGGATTGTGCAGCCACTAAAGTGTTTCCACAAACAGAGGCAAAGACAATTACTTCTGAACAACCCACTCAGATCAAAAGTGTCCCTTAAAAAGGACATGCACCACATTAAAACCCATTCAAGTGACAAACTAGACACTAAAAACCTTTTAATTTAAGTAGAATGCTTTTGATAATGTCAAGAAACTGAAGCATAACTTCAAATTAAGTACATTATGCTGTTCATTACCTGTCAACAATGATGTCCCAGCTGGGCAGAGATGTCCTGTCTTCATGAAGGGTGGCCCAACAGTTCTTCAAGATGAGTTCCAACTGGGGGTCAGTAGACAGACTCAGCTCTACCTCAAAATATAGAGGCTGCCTCAGATATTTCACTACTGGATAATCTTCTGCTTGGTAGAAGACATCATATGATGAATCTGAGGAGAAAAGTCCCATTAAGAGGGTGGGTTGGAAGAAAACCCCTAACAACTCTGTAGATGTTAGTGTGGTAATGCATTTTGGATCAAGACAAGGGATGTTCATTTATTCTACCTTACCTTGGGCTAGCTTCATTTGCACCATCAGCTGCCCAAAGCCAACCTCAGCTTTGGGCTCATTGCGTCTTGGATTAAAGCTGAACGCAATAGTTTGAGTCTCATTGATCCCATAGTAGCATGAAATGGTTTGCCTACAGAAGGAAGACAGGATACAGGTGCGGTTAAACTCAAAACCTTAACCAGACGGTAAATCAGGATAAAAGATTGAGAGGGTTTTCCTACTTGTACTCGAGTTCAGTTGATGATGTGTAGGCTGCCCCCTTAATTTTGTTGTTGTACAGGCTAATCTCATTTTCATACAGCATGTAGTCTTCGAAGAACTAATGTAAAGAACAGGTAGCATTAACACATTTAACAAGCATTTTTAAAATTTCATCTAGAATTAAGGTGACACTAAACTCACTGTTCGAGTGGTTCCACAGGAATTGACACTGAAAGAGAAATATGCAAAGCGATCGTTGGTGAATACTGGTTTGCAGGACTGGTCCTTCAGAGTCAACCAACTTGGGTTGAGATTGGAAACTGCTTCCACCATCACAGCAAGAGCAGTCATTGTTCCATTGGGGTAGCATGCTGAAGGCAGAAGAGGAAAATGTTTATTTTAATATAATCTAAGTAGCAGAATACACAATTTCTTTAATATCTTACTAGTTGTTGGCAAGGGGAAGTTGCAGGACAGGTAGAGATCAGCAAGAACCCAGTTGTTCTTGGGATCAAGTAGAAGCAGGTCAATTCTTGCTCTAACTGAATCTGAGGTAATCAGCTGTAAGACAGAAACAACAGTTAATCCTGTTCACATCTACAGTGAGAATTTATAGTTTGACATACCTCAAATACTGTAACCATGGCAGTGTATGGCACAACAAGGCTGAAGTGTGTGCTGTTCTCTTGGTAACTGTAGTCTTCAGCCAGCTCAGATGTTAGCTCTTGAAGTCCAACCATGGTCCGGAAATTTCTTTGACTCCCGTATTTCCCTTGGATGTAAAACTGCGTCTCGTCACAGGTGCCAGTGATGGTGGGTAGCACTAAAAACAGCGAAGATAGTATCGCCTCTTTAGCCGTGGTTTCATTTCACATTTAAAATCTTGGAATAAGATTGTCAAAAGGAAAGAACAAAACCAAAATGAGCTCACCAACATCCTGCAGAGACACCTGCAAGTCCACTGGGTGAGAGAACGGAGTTTCTTCAGGCAGGATAATGAGCCCAAAGATCAGAGGGAGGGAGTAGACTGTAACCAAGGGTTCAGGATTCTGCAGATAGTAGTAGTTAATTGAAAATGCTCCCCCCAAAAAAGGCAGACAAAATAAGCATGCTTTGGAGTGATAGTAGTTCATACATTTTGCAGGACAACATCTGCATCAAAAGGCACTTTGAGAGAGAAGCTCTTTGTTCCATTGGGGAAGCTGTGCTTCTGGATGTTGAAACCTCTGGCCTTGCATTCCTCAGGAGTGAAAACCCCAGTGGAGAAGGTGATGTTCCTCAGCTCCACATCATGAAGGAAGGTCCCCAAGTGAACACTGAACACCCGGTCTTCTGCAACAGTATCTGAAGGACAAAAAGGGGAAGATTTACTTTCCCCACAAACAAGCTTGAATTTCCAGAGACTTTACCAGAAAAATGGGACTTACTGTCTCTATGGTGGGGCAGTCGAGGCATCAGAGGAGTGGTAATGGGGAACAAAACCTTGTACCTGGTATCATCTTGGGTGTTATCTGCCCTCCACAGTACCTCAAGCATGGGCTCCACAGTGTAGGTGATGTGGTACTGGTAATCTGGGGCATGGCTCTGCAATTATTCATGACATTTCAATAAAACATGCAAATGGACCATGACCAGAGTCTTGCATATCAAATCTAGAGACTTCCCAACCTTGTAGTAACCATCAGGCGAGCCCACTGGGAGCTCAATGACGATGTGGAACTCTGTGGCAGAAAGTGTGTACCCTCGTGCGGTCATCTGAGATTTATCCAGCCTCTGCCCGTTGATACCCATGTGCATTTCTAGGATTTTAGAGCTGCCATCTACCAGAGGCGTCACACGGCGAGGTACGTGCCAAGAGATTATATCCTCAGTGAAGAGGACACCACCTGTTAATGATAAAAAGCTACTGTTGACTTAACTGAGCAACAACTTTTGGTAACGTTCACTGAAACCCACTCACCTGTGGGACAGGCAGCTGCCAAGTTCACCACCCTCAGACCATGTGGTGCCTTGTAGTACGTGCTCACCTTGAAAACTTCCATGGGGACTCCAGCCACCTAAAAGAGAAGGGTTTAATATAATTTGCAAGGAGGAAAAGAAATGACCACTGGAGACAGGGGTGTTTTGCTTACTTCGTCTGAATAAGTATTTGCTGTACTGTATGGGCTTCGCATGACTAAACGATTCGAGGTCATCATGGCACCATAGCCAGCTTGTTCAGCCTCCTTCAGCACCATTGACACCGGTTCTGGTTTGTAAAACGTCATTTTCCAGATACCATGTGCTGCACCAGAGTCCTATAGGGAAGGAAAAAAAACAAAAACACAACTTTCACATGTCTACTGAAGGGGATGCCAAATGGTGCAGAGAGACATTAAGTGTAACTGACAATTTAAAATTAACTTACACTGTCAATGGCGTTGATTTTAGAGTTTTCTTGAGCTTCCCCCATAGATTCAGCTTGAGAGTCAAGTGAAGCCATGTAGTGTGACACCTAAAATACAAGAAATACTAGCATTATCATGTTTTTACAACACACACCACCCCCTTCACACATACACCACCTACTTCCATGTAGTTCCTTTCACAGAGAATCTCTCTGGATGCCCACTGAGTATAGCTGCAGGTCTGCTTCACGTCATGAACCACATCTGAAGGACTCTGGCTGTACATTCGGAGTTTCAGGCCAATGTCAAATGTTGTATCTTCCTATAAATGAAGGCACAAGTAGTAATGCATGACATGAAATGTAGAGACATGCATTTGTGACATTAAATGTAGTCAACATTTTTAGGAGGTGAAAAGCAGCAATTTACTCAAGTCATTTATTCAAACATTTCACTGACAGAAAATCAAGGTAACTTTTATGCAACATACTTTGTTGTCCACGTAGCAGGCCATCAGAGATGTGTAGATTCTGGTGTTACCCCATGGATCAGACTCCATGCTGTATCCACACTGAGCAGCCAAGCTGGGTGTTAACGCAATATGCTGGGCGCCATCTGGGGAAGGGGTTCAGAAACATGACAGGGATTACCCCTCAGAATGATGAACCAATCTGCTCATCATTAGCAGATTTTGTACTCACTGATGGCTTCCACTTCAAGCTGGTTCCCCACTGCTAGAGCCTTGTCCAATGACAGTCTCATTAGATTGCCCACACAGTCTGACCGTAAACCACTGTCTGTTGAAAGGAAAGTCTTGTGAGGAAGTAAACTGATTTAAAAAAGTGATCAAGTGATTTCATGAATGAATGAAGGCTTACTTGACTGTGAATTGAGCTTTGTATTTGGCCTTGCTTGACCCAAGATAATTACTGCAGCCATCAAGTTCCATAACAGACTTAAACAAATAAACACATCATTTAGAGACATTAAAATAGGCAGCTAGAAGTCATTATGAAAGAAACAAGAAAATTAACCTACATGTTCCCATGCCTCAGCATGTTGTAGTCTGAATGCAGCCAATCAAAAAAAAAAACTACAGGAATCCAATCACTATCAGAAAATGGCACTGAACCCCCTGCAAGCCCCAGATAACAAACCAACTCTGAAGTGATGGGGCTGACCGCTTTACTGAACCATCGCCAGCTGTTTTATGTATAAGGTAATCACAATGCACAGGTGAGGCATATTAGTGATTTTCCACCCACTTCAGATGCAGTTAGCTTGACACATGTCTCTATATCTTGTGGAAAGACAGAAAACTCTATGTATGTGGAGAATAAATACATAGTTGATCAGTAGTGTGATAAAAATAATTTATTTTTCACTGATTACAAACAGATACATTTGTGTATACCATCAGAAATTATATCATTTTTTTAAAGAAATCCATAGGGTCAAAAGAATCTAGGACAAATATTGGGTGGCTATGCTTCAGATTAGGAAACAAAACTTTTTTCCCTTTGCAGCTGAGAGACTCCTTTTCATTACTGTCTGCCAGCACTTGATTATGCTTTGTTTACAGTCACAAATATCTTCCCAGTGTCTTTATTACTGACAGTAAAACCCAAGCTCATCTTCGTACCTGGTGAGCCAGGGTCGATTAGTCTGCACTGTCCTCTCACTTATACAATGATATACTTTCATTTATGAGGCAATTACAATTTTTCCAACTGGAAGAGTCTTCAGGGAGTGCAGTGAAGGAATTATCATTGCTCTGCTTCACAAAAATCCATAGAAGTGTCGCGCCTGATACAGTGGGATGTCTACTTCCTTTCATGTTTCAACGATCATGTGATTTTCAGTGGTGTCATTGCTTGAGCACATTGCTTTGTGTTTCATTTTTAGGTTATCTTAATTTGTTATGTGAAAGCTAGAGTAGAATGTACATGTTTTCTTTAGACACCAGATTACAGAATATATAAAATGTGTACTCTATAATTTATGAGGTTGTCAGTATCCCCTGTTTATTTTGTGCTGCTGGTCCAGGAGGGTCTGCTGCAGGCTCACTTTGGCATCCTCAAAATCTGGATTGAGCTTTAATGCTTGCTGGAAGTCACTCTTGGCATCGTCGAAAAAACCTGTAATAAAAAAATGTAAATGCACAATGACTATAAATTCATGTGTTGTAATGTACTGCCAAACTGGCTTGTTAACAGTCAGCAGTTCTATTTTCTGGGCAGCATGCACACAAGTAAACACACAGCTCCATCTAGTGTCGTCGGCAAGAACTCACATCAACCAAGCTAATCTTGGGGTGATACCAAAGGTGAGGAACATGGTTGCTGATTTAAAAACTGAATCTCACCTCTGATCTTTATCAAGACATCTGGTTGACTGTACTGTCAGCTGCAGATGCTAAGAAAAAATCAGACACCAAGATGCACTTTACTGAAAATGTGGAAGTATTGTGCAAAAAGGGCCAACAGGAAGCTTGTGGCCTATTTGTTAAAGGAAGCTTAGTTCTTTAATGCTGATAACACAAAGCTTTATAAAATATGCACTGATCTTTTCAGTGGTTGGTTTAACAATCTTAGTGTGTCACAGAGAAGATTATAGAAGTTTGTCTGGTGTGTTTGATAGAGAAGTTCCACTGTAGCACTGGTCTTTAGATACCCAGTACAGGCTACTTATTTTATCTCCACTTCAATCATATTACTAAACAGACATCTTTGAGGAACACGCTTGTTTTCCAACATATGTTACAAGTGATTTCATATTCCCTCCTTTGGTGTGATGATGATTGTGTGGTGATGGGGGAGAGTGCTGTCTTACATCTTGGTCCAAAGTCACCCACAGGTGTTCACTTGTTTTGTTGTTTTTTTTAGTTTCTTGCCTATTTGTGAGTACATGTTGTCATGTTTGTATGGATTTTGTGATTGTGTACCAAACAACAATAATTTTACTGATGATATTTTCCTCCTGGAGTATATTTTATTTTATTTTTAAACATATTCTAGGATTTGAACAAATAATGAAACAAAATCACAAAATACTGGAATACTTCATAAATGAGACTTTTATTATGAAGCAGGTGCTGAGTGGAAGTCATTTTGCTCTGTCAGGCTTGAGTGCACACCACAGTCTATGGTGCACACATCCATGCTTTAAGATGACAGGTGTGTATTTAGGATAAAACAATCCTTACCTAGTCTATAGTGGATAAGTCCTCTGTTGTAGAAAGGTGTTTCCCACCGGCTGTCAGTCTGTATTGCGGAGGTGTAGTCCTCTATAGCTTCATAAAAATCCACCCGGAAGTACTTTATTTGTCCTCGGTTGTTGTAAGCGGTGGCCAAATTACTGGCTTCACACTCACTGTGGAAATATGAAACAGTTAGAGCTAGCTTTTATAACAATTAATACAATTAGGATAAGTTACACGGAAGAGAGAGAAATATAATTAAAATTAGATAATAGGTAACGTTAGCGAGAACAGGGTCACAGAATTAGTCGGGTCACAAAATACAGCGTAACTGCAGTTTACCCTTAGCACTTTTTACTTTGGCAAAAGGACAAACAGTAATACCTGGACTGTACGCATGAAGAGATAAACTTCGTGTACAATTCCTCTGCCGTTTTGAAATTCTGCTTTTTAAACTCAGAGTGGGCATATTCAAGTATTTGGGAATTATCTTCCTCCATGAGTTTGACTCTGTGAAGGTTTGTTGGTGTTTTTCAACTGCGGATGTGACGTCAGCGAAGAGACGGACCATGACGTTTCAGTGCGTCCCCAAGTGGGCGTGGCCTATCACCAACAGGCTGAAATAAACCGGATCACGTTTCTATATTTTTCACAACCTGCATATATCATATTCCTCAAATTCAATCCACGTGTGGTTAACTATAGTTCAGTTTGTTTTCATTTTTTAACATATATGCTATATTACATAATAGAAGATAATAATCAGTAACTTGCGCTTTCAATAAAATGTTAGTTCTATGTATAATGACTACGTAATTTTTACTTTTATTTTAATATGTGTGTATTTAGGATTAGAATCAGTAATACTTTTCTTCCCAGTTGCTCATGTTGCAAAACGAGGCATTTGATTAAATAATTAATATAATCTAGATATAATGATATAATAGAAAATAGAAAATTTAGCCATATAAAATAAAAATAGAAGAAAGATTTGCATTAGGACAGAATAAACCATAACATCACACATTAATCACGTGTTGAGTAACATTCCAAAGTCCAAGAGTCAGTGTCTGACAGAGGGAGGAGTTAAAGAGTTTATGGCCTCATGCAGGAATGACATCCTGTAAGGCTCTGTGGTGCATTTTGGAGCGCTGAGTCTTGCACTGAAAGTGTTTTGTTTTACTTATTATATAGAAGGCCTGCATATTTATTTTGCTATGTATAGTGAGCATCTTTAGCACAAAAATCTTAATGAAGTACTGCAAAGTATATTTCTTATTTTAATTTTAAAGGTGGAAAAAAAATATGAACTATTATCCTCATGCCCCACAATATTATGAAATCTCTGATAATGCAAAATAACATGTGGCGATTGACATCCAGACCATACCAAAATGCCAATAGTTTTTTTGTGGCAGATTTCAGGTGGCAGATTTGACTTAGATCTCATGAAAGCAAGGCAGTGAATTATTCAGTACCTATACTGTAGGTGCAGTCAAAGCTTAAATTTGAATGACATTATTACATAAAATCCATTTAAAAAAACAACAACTTTATAATGTAGTGATGGGGGTGTTTTTACTGTAAAGAAAAGTATGTGACCCTGACAGACTCAAACATCTGTCACACCAGTCTCAGGAATATAAACACTAGTTGTAGTAAATACACAACAAGGAGGCAACCCATAAGCAAACTGGTGAGAAATTCTCAGACGATCTCCCAGGTGACAAACTAAACTGTTCTGGTGAAAAATTGCACCTTCAGGAAGTAGAGGTCACTCAGTAGCCGTGCACTTCCCTTTTCTGGCCCATTTATCTCCAGACTGTGTGGATGAGTTGAAACAGATCAAAAGGAGAAAATTTTGACCTGGAGAAAGAGGATGTAGGCTGCTGGCTGTTGACACTGCCGAGAAAATGGCTAAAACATGCAACCTGTGGATAGTTGCAGGACATTACATCACATGAATCAAGGGGTTTCTGCATCCCGAAACATCTAGGAAGTCACAAACTGTAAAAAATAAGAAGGAAGACATTTCAGAATGCATTAAATACCAAGACTCAAGTGCTTTTTCATGCATTTGACTGTGACAGTCATTTGAGATCAGATTTCTTAATTTGAGGAACTCAAACACGAAGCTATGGAAAGTCTTAAAAGGTTAATTTTGGTAGAGGCAACATGTACAGCTAAAGCAAAGGTTTTTGTGTTCAGCAGCCCCGGGAGCTAACGCTTCTTCTTGCCCCCTAAATGTTGCTGTTTGCTGAGAGAATTAACACAAAGTATCAAAGTCCACTTTGGTCTGGCAGAACCAGGACAAACATCCATCACACACCTTCATCCGGGGGTTCCTCTTCACTGACAGGCCAACAGCACCGCCACGCTGCACTTATCACTGCAGTTCACCTTTCACTGCTGTCAAAATGTCCCAGTGCTTCAAGTCATATATATTCCCGCTACAACACTTACGCTTAAAAAATCTTACATCAACATCCACTCACTAGCTTTTTCCAGAGCTTTCAACCACATTTGTTTTTCATCAGATAG
Source organism: Lepomis gibbosus (assembly GCA_029875015.1). NCBI lineage: Eukaryota > Metazoa > Chordata > Actinopteri > Centrarchiformes > Centrarchidae > Lepomis > Lepomis gibbosus. Next base: position 40,918 of record JAPMOB010217189.1, on the reverse strand, counting down.
AGGTGTGATGAAGTACTATTTCCAAGGTCAGGAACACATTTGTTTGATGGATAGATAGTGTGAAAGATATTTGGAATAAAAAATGCTAAAACTTCTCAGTTTCTCTAATATCTTTTCTATGAAGCTGTCCAACATTACAGTTTAAAGGGCAAAATAATGTCTTTAATATTTCTGACACCTGGAGAAACAACCCATAAAAGCAATAGTTTGACATTTTGGGAAAGTTGTTTATTTAGTTTCTTGGCAAGAATAAAATGAAAAGTGTCCTTTTAATGCTTCAAAAGAGATATCACTTGTTAATTACTTAAAGGGAACAAACATTAAAGGGCTAACAATCTCCTCATCTAACTCTCAGGAAGGAAATGTATTTGCCAAATGTCAAACTACTCCTTTAATAAATAAACTAAGATAAATAAACTATCTGCTATGTTAAAGCCACATATTCACCTGTATTCTCCTTTTTTGCAACCACATGTTGTTACTTTAAACATTTTCAGTCCATTTCTCAGCTAAGTATTGTTGTAACATTGTTGTTCCTTATATTAAACCTTTTGAAATATGGCCTTTATGACCCTTACAAAAATGATTATCAATGGAACAGAGCGCTGTTAAACTGTTTGGAGATATAGTTGAAAATTAAATTGTAAAATCTTCAGAACGGGGATGCATTGCACTGAACTTTATGTGTCTTTTCCACTTCTCAGAGGAGCGTGAGTTCCATTCATCATCTTCCACTGAAAAACTGGAGGGCTCACCTCTCTGACCACCTCTGTGTGTGTGGTAACCATGAAGCCACTGAAGTAGCAAATAAACATAAAACAGCTGTCTGGTTAAAGGAAGGAATGAGAGGCTCCAAACCAGACTGGAAGTAAACGTTGGCGTGTTGACTCTCTGCCTCGCAGAGACGAAGCAGACAGAGAAGCTCTGTTGTCAGTGCTGTTTCGGGCAAATAAGCCAATTCATTCCAGAGGTAACATCATGACCTCTGTCTGTTGTTTTGTTGGCAGTGCTGGAGGTGTAAAAAAGACACAATGGCAATAACAGGGTGCCAAAACAGATGGTGGTGTAGTAAAGCTGTTATCCTACAAATCAGTCAAATGGATAGTTCTGCTCAGTTGTGGATAAATTTTAGACTTTAATCCAGGTGTATTTTGTATGTTTAGTGACTGAATGCGTAAAAAGAGTTAGAGGTCAGGAAGTGATCGTCCCCTGACCTCAGAGATCAGAACGAGTTGACTGCCAGAGTAAATTATAACACATTGTTAATAGAAATGGCAGAGCAGGTCAGGTTTACCTTTCTATATTGACGCAGAAATACATATGTGGCACTGAAACGTAATGTTATATAAGAGAGACTAATAGAATGTCTCTTTGTATCTATAGAAACATATATGAGAGTGAAATGTCAATTCTCACAGTTGTGTCACAAGGTTTCATAACGATACAAACTGAGATTTCTTCATCGTTCATGATAATAATTTTTTATTTTTTTGACGGAATGGTTTCTTTTTCACAAACAACTGCATGTACAGCCTACAATTCTTCTTAGTTATAATCCTTAATATTATGCAATATGTGTTTAACTATTTATCATGCTATGATAGTATTATATTATCACTTTTTAAACCTATAGCCATCTGATGTATTCACAAGCTGTCATCTTCTGTCTATATAGTAGTTTTCACTGTTGGTGGTGGAGTCTGCCATTCCCACACTGGATTGAAATTGCTTTGTACACTGAATTCACAGGGCACGATGCATGCATGTGCTCCAGCTTAAGAGCACTGTTTAAACTTTACTGATATCAGCTTCACTGTTTAGGCTAACAAGATTATGTTAGAAAGTATAATTTCACACGTGTCATTTTTAACCCCTATTTAAGAACTGAACAAGACAAGTGTGGAAGTGTGCACAACAACCTCTTTTGTGATTATGTTACTGTCCAATTTGTCTGCTTGGTTACATTTTTATTTTTTTATTCATATAGGTCATCTCTTAACACTCACAGAAGATTAACATTCATAATCCATGACACATGATACAATTTGTAACAATAAAAAATTTGATTGTTAAATTGTTGTAAATGACATTTAATATGCAAACATATTTAATGTAGGAAATATTTTACTGGTTGAATGCTTCAGAGCATAAAGTCATTTTTCAATTAAAATCAATTACTAATTAAATCCAATTAGACATTTTTATAAAAAACACTATTTACAATATGTAACTTTGTACAAACAGGATACAAAACATACATAATACAGTACAGGAGAAGCAAAAATAATACTTGCTCTCGTTGGTTATTATATATCACACTATGTTCATATAGGTGTTTAGAGAAAATAGCGTAAATAGCTTTTACAGCAGTTTCAAAACATTGCATTCAATGTTTATTCAATTCCTAGCTTAACTGCAGATATTGTTACTCGACAGTCAGCAACTTGAGGGATATTGGTTTATGAATCACAGCTTCGCTCGGTCTGTGGTTGAAGTCCACGCAGTAGTTACGGGAGGATGGATCACAGGAAGCCCATGCCCATGTCCAAGAAGGAAACCAACTAGCTGTCTCTGCTGAAAGTAAATAAACAAAAGGGTCAAACTGTGGGTGGGTATGAGGCTTTTACTACAAATCATCCCAGGAAAAAAAAAGCTATCAAAACCTACCAGTGTGTCCAGCTTTAAGCACGGCCCACCATGTTCTCCAGACGCTCTATTCTCCCAGACACATCGGCTAGTGAGACCAGTCAAGGAAACTCTTTTGCAAACACATTTACCGACGCAATTAAAAGATGGAAACAGAATGAGAAATGGCGGTCATATCGCTCTCTTAAACATATACAAGACACACTGTTAAATTATATTCCAATAACAGTGCCAGCAGGTAGAAAGGAGCAGCTTTCCCCTCAGTGAAATGTGCTACAGAGAATGTTTATAACAAGATGTCTTCCATCTGAAACAACAGGAAGGATATGCTTGGCTGTGAGCTGCTGGATGGCGGCCTGTGTCTGCTTCTGGAAAACCAGCCTGGCTTCACATTTACAGGGATCCTCCACCACCTCCACCTTCACCTCTTCACCGGGAGAAAGAAAATTTCACATCAGTGTAACAGAGAGTGAAAAAGCACACAGAATCCCACCCACTCTACTTTACCAACTAGGCTGCTGTTCAAGAACAAATATAGCTTGAATGAATACAAACACATTTTCCAAGACATTCTACTGTAGTAATTTACCAATGCCATGTTGCCACAACAATAATGCAATTATAGTGAATCAGTTCAACAAATGCTACGGTCAACACTGAATCACAGAGTCACCGGTTGGTTGTCATGCTGATGAAGCCCTGCTTGGAAGCCAATCACAGACTGCACACTGCTTTTAAAGCTTTTACCCATATATTGTGTTGGCACTTGAGCAGCATCAATATCACAGCAAACAAAGTCACATTTTCTGCAACATGTTCTTACGTTTCAGGGAACATGTTTTCTTGTCTGCATTCAAGATATAACCGTTCCTGCACTTGCAGTAATAGGAAGCGTTGCTGTTGACACATATGTGTTCGCACTCATGTCCAATGGCACAGGGGTCCAGACCTAGGATAAACCAGGATTAGGGGGTGGCAGTGTCAAAATGGCAGCATGGATGCAGTCTTAAGTGATAGAATACAGTATACAGTATATATAGTCAGATTGCAAATCCATTTTTTTTTATCGCTTACAGCTGTTTTTGATTCAATTTGCTTGCGCAAGTTCAAATATGTCACTTGCGGTGGAAAATTTGGTCCTTTCATACATCTTCACCACATCTCAGCCAAGGTTTAAGCAATCTGGTTAGGTTCACTGTGTGTTAGACAACACAGGTAATTTTAAAGAACCCTTAATTACAATGGCAATTACATGTACAAACTATTTTATGAATAAACATGGAGACCATTCAGTTTTACAGTAGAACCTCATTTCTCCAAATCTTTGAAGTTCTTGTCCAGCTAAATCTCTAGACATCTGTAATTCAGATTGCTTCAGATTAACATTTTCACACATTTCACCAGCAACAAAGAGTTTTTGGAATCAATGTCCATTTAGACGTGTGTTATATGTTTTGACCAGTGTAAAATGTGGAGGTTGTTTTATGAGAATGTGTATTTTAATCATTATTGCGTTAGTCTGGACACCTTCTTTTCCAGATTTGTTTGAAAAAGTGAGGTTCAACTGCACATTTAAATCATTACGAATAAAAAGGGATATATTCAAAGCAATCCCCATAATGATGCTTTGCTTGCAAGACAAATGACTAATGATCACCAAATACATTTTTTGCTTTTAAAAAAAGAAGCTGAAAGTTTAGGGCTGCAAGGCCCCAAGACTTTACTCAGGTATAACTTTGCGATTACAAGCAGGTTCTAGCGCCAACATCTGCAGTCCATGTGGGGGTTGAGAGCATCTGGCCTTTTCAGAGTTTATAATTCACCAGTAACACAGTAAATGATCCACAATCTGCAACAAACCCCCCTGTGGACTGTAGGTGCCCCTTACTTTGGGACTAGAACCAGGGTTAATGGTGGGAAAAATGTCTCGCAGGTCTCTTTGTCCTACCGCACAGGGTCTCCCTGAACTTGGAGGTGAGCTTCTCGATAACGCCGTAGGTCTCCACATAGAAGACGTGGTCCTCCAATGGGATGCTTGCCATCAACTGCAGGGAGCGCATGTCGGCACGGTCCACCCCGACAGCGTAAATCTCGATGCCTGCAGCCCGAGCTGCAGCGGACACTTCCTCCACCTGGTCTTGAGGTCTACCGTCTGTCACAATGATGGCCACCTTGGAGATATTCCTGGAGCGAGGTCGGGCTCCAGACTGCTCAGTGAAGGCTTCATTCATTGCGGTCTTGATGGCGAGGCCTGTCATGGTGCCGGAGGCCAAGGGATCGATGCGGGAGATGGCTTTCTTTATGTCGAGTTTGTTGATGTGGTCTTTGAGCCGGAATTCAATCTTGACCGTGCTGGCATAGTTGACCACAGCCACTCTGGTGGCGTCTGTGCCCACATCCAACGTGTCGACCATGTCAGCCAGGAATATTTTCACCTTCTCAAACTCACCAGGACGCACGCTGCGAGAGCTGTCAATGATGAAGACCAGGTCCAGGGGACGGCTCCTGCACTGAGAGTCTGTCTCTGGTGATCAACCAGAGGATTAAATCCATTTAATACTAAAAACCCAGTTCATTATTCAGCGAAACTGTCAAGCTTGTTGGTTAAACTCACAGTTAACAATCAAGAACAAAACACAAGACACTTTGGGATGCACAATGCACGTTCCCATGTTAACAAAAGGAAACTGTTGTGCATCACTGCAGAGGAACAATAAAAGGTTGTGGTTCTGGTGAAATGATATAGTATGCTATAATACATACTGTATCATTTCAGTGGTTCAACAGTCCATCAGACACGTATCATAGCAATTATCCTTTTATTTCATTTTCCCAAATGAAAAGGATGCTTGATGCCCACACATAAAAGTGAAATAACACCTGAAGATGGAGACAATGTTAGGAGCCCTGCCTGCCTGTCAAATCACATACACACATACGTTTCTGCAGTTTAGCATCAGATCCTTTTTCAAAGCAAAAATATTGACTCTGCTTTTTATAAAAAAGGACAATGTTTCTAGCTTCAAATACACATTTCAGGGTGCCCTTTTTTTAGCTGTCCATGTCTGATTTCAACTAGCATGAATAATATAGTACAACAACAAACTGGTGTGTTTAGAAAGCTTACAAAACAGGACCTGAGAATCATGAGAGAGATCGAACCCTGACAATTTAAAACAATTACATTCCTCATAAAACAGTTTTTGGATGTGATGCTTGAATGCCTGATAAAAATTCAGCATTTCCAGATATAGATGGAGAGTTAATTAGTGAGCTTTACAGGCTGGATTTTTTTTTACCTCTGGACAGAGTCAGGCTAGCAGTTTCCCCCTGGTTCCACTCTTTTCCTATATTTATATTTATCAATCTACATGCTCCGCGCACCCATATAAGCTTTTAAATCTCATAAATCTTATCTCATATTCCTATATTGTTTTTAATTGCTCCTTTTTTTGTTTTTAATCAGTGAACTTTGAACGTAATTTGTTCTACAGTGTACTGGGGAATGACAATAAAGAAATCTTGAATCTTTATGCTAAACTAAGCTAGCATCCTGATTGGCAGCAGCTTTATAACAGACAGACATGAGAGTGGTATCGATCTTCTCATCTCACTCTCAGCAGAAAAGAGAATAAGAGTATTTTACAAAATGTATTCCTTTAATTAAAATGACATCTGCTTTAAGTGGTGGAACAAACAGATCTGACCTAAGCATTGAGGAGCATTGGTTGGATTGGAAAGCAAACCTGACTGGTAATGTTCTACCTGTCTCCACAGGACTGACGGTGGTGATGAAGCCGCTTTGGGTACTGACCGGTAGCATCACAAGGGTGGTGGTCTCCACTGGCGGCACAGTGGTCACCACCACTGGCATGATGGTTGTCGCCGGTACCATTGTAGTTGCTGGCAGAGTTGGCAGCACTGTTGGTTCTGGTAGAGTGGGGAGGGTGGTATGGACATGTACCACAGGTGGTGTTGGTACTGTTGGGTCTGACTTTGTCTTACATGGACCTTTCATTTTGTAATGGAATGGGCCTTTGAACCTTTGATGGGGATGGTGAGCTACCGGTGGAGATAGACCTTTGTATATGTGGTGCATATGTGGTGCCACTGGCCCTTTAAATCTGTTGTGATAGGGCGGCATGGGGACAAAGGGTCTGTGGTAAGTCACTGGGGGAGATAGAGGCATAGGTTGATACACTACCGGTGGAGGGATCCTTGGTGGCTGGTAGTGGTTGTGATACCCTCCTCTATACGTGTAATCACTTCTGTGAACTACAGGGCCACCAGAAAGGAAAAGTGATAGAGAACATTAGTAGGTTGAAGGTTGGTAAACAGAAAAGTTGTGTAAGTTAACATTGTAAAGTAAGTTGTATACAACAACTCTTGCTCTCTTGGGAGCACAGACAAATTATTAGTTGAAGCATGAGTATAATTTCAGCCATATAGGTCATTTGCAACAAGCTGGGATTATCCCTTGTAGAGCTTGTGAAACACCCAGTCGAGAATTTCAGATTTCGTGCATGTTGTGTTTTGGGAAAAGTGTAAAAAAAATCCTGTATTCTACTGGTTAGATTAAAAATTTGAGATGAATTATCTCCTTTACCAGGCCATGTCTAGCCTTAAATATCCTCTAGCCTTAATTTATCTTATTTATTTACAAAAATTATGCAAGAATTAAAGATTTACATTACAAAAAAATTTGTAAAACATCTAAAAATCATAACTGGTAGCAAAAGATTCAAAAAGTCTGAAGTGGCTAGAAAGAAGCTGTGGAATGTTATTTGAAAACATTTACTCAAGTACTAAAAGCAGTTTTAAGGTACTATTACTTTATTTTACTTCCATTTTATACTTTTACTCCACTACATAGATTATACTTATTACTAATTACATATGTATATTACTATAGTAACATTTCGCACCCAAAAACAATGATGAACTTAAAATACATTAAACAGTATATAAAGATGACTTAACTTGACTACTATATCAAAAGGCTGCAGTGCTTACATATACTGCAAACAATCCTTTTACTGTATAATAATATAACACTCATCAGGACTATTATTCTGCATAAATAAGTACTTTGCTAATAATACTTCTTTACTTCAGTATTTAAGCATGCAATGTAATTCATTTATTTGTGATAGTGTTTTTCAGTGGCTGAGGATGTATTCAGATCTTGTAAAAGGAGCAATGTAACAATTTAAAACTACTCCATTGCAAGTAAAGTCCTGCATTCAAAATTCAAGTATTATCAGCTAAATGTATATAGAGTATTGAAGTAAAAGTACTTGTTCTGCAGAGAAATGGACCCTGTGAGTGATAAACGTGTAGGCTACTTAAGTAAATGTAACTTTCCATCAGTGGTTCTTTTACACTGCTGTTTACTTTACAAAAATAAAAATATACTTCTTCCACCACTGCTAGAAAGTGGCCTACCAACTAAAACTGTCTTTCGGAAAAAGTAACACTATTTTGGAATACCAGTTTCAGTAAAACTTACTTGCAGGATTCAGGGTCCGGATGGGGGGTCGGCCATTATTTCTGGTTTGTGCGTAGCTTTGTGCGGCTATCAGCTGATGCTCCCCAGCACTTAGGTGGTAAGTGGCCAGTACATCAGAGAGCAACAGCGAGGCGCAGCACCAGAGGCTCCAGCATAAAGACTTCATCATACCTGCATGCAGACTCCCCCGGTGGTCTGTCCGGTCCCTGCTCTCAGTCTCAGAGGGTCCTGCTCGGCTCAGTTGGGGATCTGACCGCCTCCACGCATAAGAGGGGCTCTCAGTCTAACACGTCAAACCGTCTGTCCAATCCAAAGGTGGGACATGACCTCACAGCAGGAGATAATAGTCCGGATTTTATCGATAAATGTATATAAATCCAATTTGATTCGGGAAATTATAGAAGATTTTCAGTCTCGCAAATTATTTTTTTTTTCGATTTTGTGGCATCAAAAAAAAAAAAATCAAAGTTGGGTAAAGTAGTTTGAAATTGAAAAACATTGCGTCTACACCATAGACTGTATATAAAAAATATGCTTACTGTCTACACATACTGAAATCAGCTTAGAAAACACCTACCTGGTGAACATTTATAAATCACAGACTGTCCCAAGAAGCTATAACCCCCCTCCCACACTCACTACATAAATAAATAAAATACGGAGGACATTGCCTCCTCAGTGCTAGCTTCAGTCACGTTTACCATAAGTGGCTAAAAGATAATTAAAGTTGTTGGATGAGCCTAATATTGTTACAACATGCTGATCTTGTAGGTCATAATTGAAGTCATAATCGAAAGTTGAGTATTTAAGCAACACCAAAGGTTTTTCATTCCCCTCTCCTCTTCGCAACACCAGTGGCAATTTTAGTTGAGCCCAATACCTTTGATGTCCCTGTCAGGTTAATTATCTGTCTGAGGAAGGCTACACTTTGGAAAAAATTTGAGATTACAGGCCCAACAGACTTTACCACTAGAATTATTAGGCTTTAAGAAGAAATGAAGACAGTCTTCTTTAAGCAACATCTGGTCTTGGTGAATCCTAAATGTTCTGTGACAGATTAACGATTTAAAATTATCTAAAGATATTTCACCAACCAGTGTGGAGCTTGTAAAAAAAAGTTTTTGTCACATCTTGTAATTTTTTTTCACAGCTTATAAATACTTTTATTTGCAACTGAATAGCTCACTTTGGCAGTGTTTGGGGCATTTTGACCCATTAACCATGGCTACAAGCACCTGACACAAGAAAGCAAACCCTCTCAAATCTCTCAACATACTTTACTGTGTTGAAGTTGCTCAGTAGTAAACTCTTTAAGTTTTCAATCTCATTTCTGAATGATATCATAGTTTCAAAATGTATTCCTGACCTCAGACACAGCAGATGACTAAAAAAATTTCAAGATTTATTTAGTATCCTGAACAGCTACTTTTCAGCCTACACGGCTAAAATGCTGATTAACATCATGTGATATAATTGAAAAGCTCCAGAGCAGCTGTTTGAGCTTGTTGGGAGATTGTTTTTTCTCATACTGACAGCTCTTTCACTATTAACCTCTTCTGAATTTACTTCAGTATACCTGACATGAACAGAACAGCCATGACGATTTAAATGATCTGAAACGTTTATTGAAGTCAAATGCTTTTTCCACAAGGATAAAATCATATAACCAGTAAAGTAATGGGGGGTGGGGGTTGCCGATAAGCATGCAACTACTAACATTCACAAGACTAGCAGGTTTGCTCCAGATGTCAGGTGAGAAAGAAGCAGAGAAAATGATCCATCATGTGTGCCCTCTGCTGTCTTTCAGTCTATTCACTAGCTTTGCTAACACATCAGGGCAGCAGAGAGTGAACAAATTGTCAGGGGTGGTGGTAAACTGAACCACAGCAAAGCAAAATAAATAAGACAAAAAAGTGCTACAGATGCCATTCAAGACTGAGCTGGAATAGTCTATACGTTAACAATTAGAGGGTAAAGTAACACAATTCAACATTAAGGGCTATAATAAGCAGATTGTCATAATAGTTTTTTCACACTTTATATATCAATTTATAGACATGATGGTGCTGGATTGATGATAGCATTTCAAGCAATTACATTTTCACATATATCCCTTTTACTAAGACATAAAAAAGGCCAGGAGGGGAAGGGCTGGTAGCTTCCGTTGCTTTTCAAACATCCCATTCATTCACTCATTTCACACAGTCTTTCCCACCTTTCTCCTCTCACACCTCCAGGATATATAGACACTCTGTAGAAATAAAGTGGGTAGGGTTAAACAAAACATTTTCAGTGGCCTTACACATAACACAGTTGGTCATGTGGGGAGGGGGTAAGGGCGTAATGGTGTTCAGAAAGGGTTAGTGAAGGAAGGTAGGAATGCATATGGTGGTGTGCGTGTGTGCATGTGTGTGCATGTATGTTTGTGTGTTTTGGCAACAGGGCTGGTGCTTAAGCAGGCATGTAAGGGGGAGGTGGTTCCTTCTCTGGCATCTTCATTGCCATCTCGTAAGTGGGCAGGATGTACTAGAGGAGAAAATAAAACACAAAGTCTGGTTAGAGTCACTGTGCAGAAAAACATCAACCAGGCAATCTTTAGAAAACAATGAAGTTTCTGAGCAAAGAAATCTACACACACACACGCAGATAATGAGCGTAGGCACAAATAAGAGCCCAATTAACAATTATTTTTTAATTCATTGGTCAGTTCGTTTCTCATTGAATGGAGTAGTGTATGTCATGAAATATATATATTAAAAAAAATTCCCAGAGCTCAAACTTACTTATTCATAGGTGCATCTCAAAAAAATGTGAACATTGTGGAAAAGTTCATTGTGAGCACCAGAACCAGACAGAGCTTCTCACAAAACCTTTGGTGATTAGAGCTCTTCTCAAAATTGTAATAGTTTTGAGATCCTAGAGTTTTTATTTCCATGAGCTGTAAGCCGTCATTTTCAAGATTAAAAAACAAACAAAACAAGGCTTGAAATATTTCTCTTTATTTTCACTTTTAAATTAAATTACAGAAGAAAATGAACTTCTCCACAATCTTATAATTTTGCTCAACCTGCAGACATTTATTATAATAAGGCACATTGATTATATTAAGACAGGGGTTCGTACCTCTCTGGCAGTGCCCCCCCTTCTATTTTTGTGTCTATAGTAGCATCCCCAAGGTTAAGAACCAATGTATTAAGATGTGCTGCAAAGCAGGGACTCTGATGATCTGCATCACACTTTGATTACAATTTCAAAGCACTTTCTAAATAGAGCTAAAACAAGTGGTTGATTAATTGATCAAACATTTACTTCTCAAATGTGAACGTTTGCTGGATTTCTAATAATCTTCTATGACAGTAGGACAAAATGAGTTATTTAAATAACATCAGCTTGGGCTTCAACACATTGGTGAACTGTGTGCTCTTGCATCAGTAAAACAACTTTGAAATGTGAGAAAACATTTAACCCACTTTCAAAAAGGTTAAAGTAGAGATTCACTGATTGATCGGCCGGTAACCGGAAGTGGATAGTTTTCAGTCTACTGGCAACAACTGATGACTGGCCCACCCAGTCTCACATAGCCGATCCTGTGCTGGTCAAATTCATGTCATGGGCACAGCGGCACAGACAGTAACCAGCTATTGTCACAGCCACACAGACACACTAAAATGTCATGCATAGAAGTTCTTCACCGTGAGTAAAGAAACAAGACAGAAAATAATAATCAGTGGGTCAGAATTGGAATTGGCAGAGAAAATTGCCTTCGGAGAATCTCAATTTTAAAGATTTAATCAATTTTTTTTTGTGAAATTTGGTTAAACCTGGAAAAGATGAGCCGTAAATAGTGTATTATAAATCTGTGCCCCCCGCCCCCCGCCCCCCCCCCACATAGTAAATACTTGCGAACAGATACTTATTCAACACTTGTCCAGTTTTGTTTTTTCAGAGTGTCAGTGTGTGGATGGGACACCACCTGTTGGCTAAACTTGAGCATTACATATTTCTGCATCTGATAGACAGCATCAGGTGTGTTTTTTGTGACAGTCGATACTACTCAAAACCCGTAATGGTCAATCAGAGAGTGTTTGAGGCAGCTTGCATACCTGGGGAGGGGTCTCAAAGGCAGGGTAGACAGCAATCTCTGGCATGTTCCTGTTGTTGATGTATTTGTAGCAGTTCCACACGCAGTTGATCAAGTAAGACTGGAACAGAGAGTTTTATCGTTTATTCAGGCTGTGTGACAGTCGGTAAACAGCTCATAAAACCACAGTGCCTCTTTTTCCATTTAAAAAAAAACAAGAAGACATTAAAATAGGACAGACCCATGATAAAAAGAGCTCTTATCATCTGATCACACTGGATTTCTTTTACTTTAGAGGGACATCAATTAACCAACACACTGAATAAACCAGGTTTTACTGTGAACTTTACCTTGAGGATGATAAGAAAGGCAAAGAAGACCAGCACAAAAAGCAGCAGGCAGCTGGAGTCCAGAGAGAGGAGGTTGTCTTTGTACGGGAAATCTGGCTGAGGAAGAAAAGAACAGACAGGAAACAACAAACTGTTAATATGTACAGTCATATGATTGACATTAATATTACAATAACTTTGCTCTTTTACATCAGTGATTCTCAAAGTGGGGTTCAGGGACCCTCAGTGGTCTCCAGGGTGTCCCCAGCAAAATAGGGAAATCACAAATTTTCACTAAAATTACATCCGTAAGAAAGACTATGACAGAAAGTATGACTATTTGGGTCATGGGTTTTATACACTTTAATAAAAACATCAAAAAGACCCAAGACAAAATCTTATCAAATGGGGGTCTGTGGTGTAAGTTGTGTCAGTTTAGGGGTCCTTCATGAGAAAAACTTTGAGAACCAATTCTTTTCATAAAGTTTGGTATTTTTGGTGAAAATAAAAATGCTGTGGTTTAATTATAAAAAACATATTCTGCTGTCAGGATTCTCAGAGGTAAGATAAGCACAAGGGCGGTAGAATGATTATCATAATGTGAACATGGTCAGACTGTTGGTACTGACCAGCTGGTCCAGGTAGTCCTTGATCCTGGGTAGGTAGGTAAGAGAACTGATGGCCACCAGGCAGCTCAGAGCAAAATCAAACAGCTGGTAGCAGAAAAACGGGATGAGCCAGCCGTCACGATGCTGAAAACAAGTGGAGACAAAGTCATATAATGAACAAACTCATCAACTGGGAAGATGTTATTTGAGGTCAGTGTGCACAAGGACTTGTTTCCACACGCTTGCCATAGATTATCATTCTTGTAACTCTGTATACAGTTTCATATATACAGTATACAGAGGGTCCTCTACAAACTCTAAAGATGAGGATGCATTCACAGCCTGAACAGCACACAGAGACACTAGTCTAATTAGTATACAATAGTTTCCATTGTTTTAAAGTCTAACATTAGTGTTCCAAGTTTAAAATTCTAACCTTGATTTTCTTCCTTTAAATGTCTAATCTTCTGTTTTTCCAGGATTGAAAGCATTTTTCCTTCTGCTCAGGCTGTGACTAAATCACCAGATATTACTGTACAAATACCTAGAGAAGGTTGAAAATCAGCAATGTCGTCCTTTAAATTGGATCAATTCACAACAATCTCTACGTCCGTTCTGGGTGTCTTTTCTACCAATAGGGCTGGGCAATAAAACAATAATGATATTTATCGCTATATAGTTTTCCTCAATAACAATCCAACAAATGTTCAAAAAATGTTTGAAATACACTTTTCCTTTAAACTTGATAGAAATAATGATTTAACATTTGAAAAACATTTTTACATGATAACAGTTTGGGCCATATCGCCCAGCCCTATCTTCCAAAAGCTAAAAGTACTGAATATCTTTGGTATATTATGATCATCAATATTTAGGGTATTTCATTGGGACACTACAGAGGCTCTGCTCCACTATACGGTATTGGAAAAAGGGAATCTACTACTGTTGTCTGGGAGCATGTTCTTGCACAGGTAAAGCATAACTCTTGCGGCGGTCTGCCGGGATGCACACTGCACTGAGTCCGCAGATGTGTGTCATACTTTAACTGTGCAGTCACCCATCATCAACTAGCAGCTTAATGCCGGGCTGGGTCAAAAGGCTATCAAACCTGTCAGTCTTGAGGCCATCAGGCAGGCCTGTGAGGTAAAGACGATAGGCAGTGAGAACATAGCATTTTGCACTACACTCTCACTGCATCAGGATTCTTTTGAACATCCAGATAAAATATACTGTGGTAAAAAACAAAAACAAACAGGGGACAGTGCTTTGGTATTTCTTGGTTTGTCTTGCTTACCGCTTAACTCTGCTGCTGATATGATACAACTTGAAAGCAATGGTTTTTTTTAAATGAATGCACATTCTTGGATTACATATTTGCATAAGAACCCATGACAGTGCTTTAAATAAAGCCCATGCTGTCAAGATAATCATTTTAAAAAAGGCACTATATCTACTGTGCACACTTACAGTAATGGCTCCATACACCATCATGGCACTGATAGTGAGCATCAGCAGAGAGATGGCAAATCCAACACAGGCATTCTCTGTATGAGAAAAAGTGAGAGTAAATACAGTAACCAAATGCAGGCAAAGATATATTTAGTTGAATATTAACCTTAACCATTAATGTATTTATCAGTGAGTGTGAATGAATGTATATTTGCCTGTTGTCTTTGAAGCAGCAGTAGTTTGCATACAGTGTAAGTGAAAATGTCTCCAGGCCTTCCCTCTTCTCAGCTAACTCTGTATTAAAAGGGCAGCTCTGGGGAGCATTAAGCCTCTGCCTCTCAGCTGCGTAGTGTGGGTAAAGACTCAATGAAACTCAGTCTGGGATAATTAAAAGGCCTGCCTTTCATATCCTCTTTTCTCTCTGCCACTCAGTCTCTTGGTTCCTCAAACTGTTCTGCCTGTTGCACTGGTGAAATTGTGCTGGTGAGAGAGCTTCTGCAGCGACACAGTCCAGATTCAATGATATTTGGTAGCGCAAGCAGATCAACTTGTGTATGAAACTATCTGTCAAGAGCTCAACTTGAGATTACTGAAAACAAAATTTGGCTCTGGTATTCATCAAATTATGAAAATGAAAAAAGGGCCTGTATGTTGGAGTTTATGAAAATAAAACTTTAATTGTGTGGAAAACAAAGTCTATATTTAGTTTTAGGTTTATGATTGGATAGGGTGTGTCAAAGAAATGCTATTTTATATCAAATGTCGAAAAAAAGTGAGCAGTTCTAAAACACACTACTACTCACAACCTCCTCTACTTTTTCTTCTAAATTAATCTGCAAAATTTACTCAAATGTACCATGATTGGTCTATAAAATATACAAAAACCTTAAATTGCAGGTTTCATAAGCTAAATGTGACCTCTTCAAAGCGTGCGTTCTGTCCAAATCAACAGTCCCAAACCCAAAGACATTCTGTTTACTTTGACATAAGATAAAACAGTTAACTGTAACACGTATTAACACGTGACAAATACCAAGTTCCACTCTCTATCATTTTAACAGCTTTTAACCATGGCCTGAAATGTGGAATAAAATGAGTGCAGCCTGATGAAGCTGCACTAACATGCTAACGTTGCCTCTGCAGGCATGGACAACCTCCACCGCTCTCTCTGCTGGCATGAGCCTGCTGTGGGAAGGTCAACCCACCACGGTTGTTTCCCCTCGTCTCCCGCTGAGTCACTGTTTCAGAAAAATGGAGAGGCCTTCACCAAGCCAACTAACAAATCAATCGCCTGCTAGAAAGAAAGGCCACTCTTGATAGTCCTGCCAGCCTTGGCCCACATAAAAACAAACACCTAGCACAAGGATTAATCCTTCAGCAAATACAAAAGGAACAATACCAGTGGCGCCACACTAATAACAACATTTTCAAACAACATGTACACAGCACAGCAGTGTTCTGTTGTCCTCGTGAGTTGTTTAGTTTTTCAGTCAGTGGGGAGTTGTGCTCCCTGTGGAAGATGAATCACAAGTCAACTTCAGCACAACAGCAGCTCATGGCTTAGTGAAAAAACAGCTACACACTCCTTAATCCCATCCACAGATTATTTATTCAGTGCTGTTTCAAACTGGAATTAAAAGGTCCACCATTATGAATGTCTTTGATGTGTAACTGCTTGATAAACACAGTATAACTTATTTCTACATTTTTTTGTAATTCACTTTGTTCGCCCTTACAGTAGTTTCTTTTCAGTGATTTAAGTACCTACCAGACATCCTGTCAGAAGCAAAGTAATGGTCGATGACCTCATACTGCAAGTCAATGGTGGGCACGTTCTCTGGGTGGGTCACTGCTACAGTCAGTAGGATGCCCATTAACAGGTTCACTACCTGAGGGGAGGAAGGAGAAAACAGAAAGAAGAACCTTAGAACTACTGTTGCATGTCTTAGCATTTTACTTTACTCAATTAACAACATTTGTCAAATATAGTTTGCAATATGTTTCGGACATTTATGAATGTTATTGACATTTCATGTCAATATTGTAGGAAAATCAACTTGCAGAGACATGATTGAGATAGGCAAGATTACAGGTAACAGCAAACAATCACGCTTTTTGGCAAGATTATTTTATCATCATGTGGGAATGGAGTTATGAGGACTAACTATTTCCACAAGACAAACAAGCAATGGACATAGTGAAAAAGAAATTACACATGGTGGCATGGACTGAAATTGATGGTTAACCGGAGCGTAGAAACACCATTTATGCTAGTGATTTAATGATGTGTTTTTCAATGACCGTTGGTGATATTTAGTGAGCAGGGTTGCTGATGGCTGATATATAATGGGGTTTTTTTGTTTGTTTGTCGGCCTTGTGAGTGAAGGTATCAGCTGATGTGGATTATCTCAAAAAGCCAGATATTGGCCTGATTAATCGGCTGACTATTATATGCTATGAAATTTTTTTGTTATTTGAAGTTGACATATACTCAGTGGGACAAGGTTTGCATCAAAAACTATGCTTCTGAGAAGAGGAACTGAAAGCTAAACACCCAACAACCAAGAATGGCATCAACAAAAAACAAAACATTTTTATCAGGTTGTACATCAACACCACAATCACACAAAACTGACAAAACTTCTGCAAAGAATTACCAGATTACCAGTGACAGCCTGTTCATTCTGGAAAGAGATATAGAAGTTTCAGCTGCTGCACCACCACCAGCTTTCCCCCAAGCTATCAGACTTTTAAGCTCAAATTCATTCTCAGCACTGCTCCGTTGATTATAGTTTATTTCTGTTTACCATTTGTATAATTACTTCTGTATTAATGTATATTGTCTGCTATGTAGCAGGAGGGAGTTACAAAACTCAATTTCACTATATAACTTGTTATATTGTGACAAATCAATGTCACAATATAACCTACCAACTGAGTTAACTGCAGACAAGTGTTGTGTAATGGCAGGCGACTTATGTTTAACTGTTTGTGTTGTGACAAATTTCAAGGAGGAGGGTGAGGGAAAGCATCAACTATCTAATTGGTACAACAGGGTGACGTTTTATCACATCCCTAAACCTGTAAAGGTAGACTTGTCTTATAGGAGAGAAGCCTCACCTGTCTGACCATTTGATTTGACTGGATTTTTTGTTTGCTTCCCAGGAATTGTGCTTTATTGTTGTTTACTTTGCAACTGTCTTAGACTTAGACACTTTGTCATTCAACTGCACATCCACAATACACCATGTTAACACCCACCCACACAAGTGTCACTGGTGCAAGGGACAATTTCTCATGATCAGTCCTTCAAAACCAAAGTAACAAATGCACAAATGAAATTAATAAAATATTCCTACGAATGACTACAAAGTCAAACGTTTTTTTCAAACACTTTAGGCTGCATATACAATGGCCTTTTTCATTTTATTTGAAGATGTGTGTTTTGTGATCTCGCCTGTAACATTAGCTGGCACCACGCACTTCACCAACACTTTTAAACTGTCTTTCCTGGTAATAGAGGAACATGGCTCACGTGTTTTGTCAGCTTTTGTCAAGACTGCAAACACTCAAAGGATTTCAAAATGCAACCGAAAACCGAAAAATCTCTTATACGAGGTGGTGAAAGCAGGGGGGATTAACGTTAATTCAGCTGAGAGCTGAATGAGAGTGAAAGAAATGTTCAGAGAGCAACTTTAGAAAACAGTTAACGTTAGCTAATTCAGCGTGCCTATGAAATACACTTCCTTAATTTTCACTACAAGTATAATCTAAATTACATTATACAGCATAAAAAAGTTTTAAACATGCGTCGCTTTTTGGCAAATCACGTTACTGCGATCCTTTATAGTCGAGCTTGATTTGACAACCGTTACGTTAGCAGGTCTGCGGAACGTCGGTTAGCTTACGCTTAAGCGCTAACTTACCTGACATTAAGTCACAAATGTTACATATTTTAAGCCTTCAGATCCTACCCAGGTTCTGGTGACATGGAGGCACTTGTTACCCGTTGGTTTTATATCAGTTTTCTAACCGCATTTTCAAGGTTGGGCGACTTGTATCGATAGAAAAACTCAGCTAATGAAACCAGAAATTATAGCAGGCTAGTGCTAACGCTAGCTTTCTGAAAGGTTAACTCGTCGTGTAACCACGCAACGGAGACAAAACTGACACCTAGCTCACATTAGACTTAAAATAATAATGATATTAATAAGTACATTCTCAGAAGTCGCTATGTCTGGTTGACATTCATTATATAACTTCCTACTTTTTCGAACTTAAGTTACCACAATTGATAGATAGCGCTAGCTAATGGTAGCTCGTCCCCCCCATCAACCATTTTACGTACCATGTACCATGTACCCAGGATAATGGTCCCCGTCCGGACATGGCAACATCCACAACACCTGGTGGTGTACAGTCTGTCTCGACTAGGCTTAAAATGATGCATGTCCTCCACAAGTGTAGGAAGAAACATCGGAAGAGTTTGTCGTGGAAGAGAAAAATCTTCACAGCATCAACAGTCAGCGAACGAACACAGAGGAACGCCCACCACTTCCCTGTCGGCCTGCGCGACACCGCGGATAAAAACAAACGCTCTGACGGGGCGGAAAAGGCGGGGACAAGAGGCTTAATTTTGAGGGGCAGGGGTCTGAACCAATGGCCGCGGATAAATCACAAGCACAACCAATATGCTTGCTATGGCTCTGCTTCAGTCCATTTCGGAGCAAGACAAAATTTCTCATTAAAAAGAATAGTTGAATGAAAATAGCTTTGAATTGCAACAGAGTCTCAGATCTTCAGGGGGCCCGGAGGACCCATGTTTATAGTGGGGCAATTAGCTTGCAGTAATTCAATTAATTGCAAATTTGCTTGTTTGATACTGTACCACCATTACTGCAACGCAAAAGCAAACTAGCCTATAAGGCCACACTTGCATGATTGACCTAATCTCTAGGCCACATCTTATACAAAGGACATGGTTGAATTATTTGTCACATTTAAACGGGTTATAAAGTGAAATTTTGTTTGGAACTCCTTCTGCATTGTAGCAGACAAAATAAAGTGAAACAAAGCAATCATAAAAACGGTAGACTGAAATAAACTAAACTCAATCGAGCAGTGCTGAGGATGAATTAGTTTAATCTGATAGTTTGGGGGAAAAACTGCTCTGCAGTTTGGTGGAGCAGAAACTCCTATCTTCCCAGAAAGCAGCAGGGTGAAGAGGCTGTGGCTGGTGTGGGTACTGTCCTTTAATATCTTTTGGGCTCTGCCTAAGCATCTGACCTCAAAAATCCCTGATAATTAGTAGAGGGGTACCACTGACCTTCATTGCAGTTTTTATCCCATGCCAGTTTGTGATAATTACAGTCAGGATGTTTTCTATTGTTCCTCTGTAAACGCTGACAAGAACTTGGCATGGGAGTTTTGCCTTCTTAAATTTAGAAGTACCATGAGCTAAAACCAGGGTTTTTATTATTTAACGTTACATTATGCTTACATGGGGCATTTTATCAAATAGCATTGCACTTAATCATTTTACCTCATTATACATACAACACAATGCACAAAGAGCAGGAGAAACAACATGCTGAGACGGCGGGCCCTGCAGCTCATTATTGCCCTTGGGCCCCTCTTGAGTTGATGTAGCTCTGATAACAGATAATAAACTATTTACACATGTGATCACTGTCAACAGTTCAATATATGCTCATAAAACATAAAAACAGACTGAGGATAAACTGGTTATAAAGGTGATTTATTAACAATTACAAAAATACTATAATTTAATGACACAACAAAATAACATTACATAGCAACTGATCATCATAACCAAATCATTGTCACTTACACTTCATATACACCCCTGAATGAGTTTCCACAAGATTCTTCATTCATATAACATTATTATTTATCTACAAGTAATTGGAGATAACGCTGAGGTTTCCCTACTTAACAAAAGGGGATCAAATATTTTTGGTACACCCAGGGCTGTAGCCAGGATCTTAGAAATACAGAGGTCATGCAGCTTTGAAAGGCCTTTTATAGCAGACAGCATTTTGACTTCTCATAATAGGAAAAGCGCAGGTGTTACTAACATCATTAAAAATGTCTCTGTTCAAGTTTCCCAGTAAGCCACGGCAGTGTGATACAGAGCCAACATGTACAATCTGAAAGTGAAGCAGCTTAATGGAATTCAGCCAGCATTGCTTTTATTATTCACCCCTGCCCATTTCTTATGGTGACATGTAAAAAATGTCTTACATGAAAAAGGGCTATCAAGCGTTTTCTGTACATACTCACACTACCCTGAGAAGAGGTCTTATCAGGCATTAGCAACTCAACAGATGTTGAAGAGAATCCTTCATGTTTTTGCAGAAATATAAATAAACTGTCAATGAACAACATCAGATCATTGCATGAAGTGATTGTCCATGTTCTCCAGAAGGAGGGGGGGGGGATCAATTTATAGTGCCTCCCAAGGTATAAATATTGGCCTGCCAGCATGGCTGTGGAAAGCAAACAATGTTTTTTTTAAAAAGTGTGAACAATTAAACAACAAATTCTTGTCTTTTTGGTTTGTGATAATCTTCATCTGACGCCCTCTGCTGGCCCAGAATATATCCTCCATCATTTTTCTTGTGCCATTTGTAGATTAGTATTGCTACCAGTGCAGCTGCAATTGCCCCTCCAGCTACTCCTCCTGCAATAACACCTGTAAACATAAACATAAATTACAGAGATAGAATGCAAATTCACAGGGTATCACTGTCAAATTCAGTCTAAACTAACCATTCGTCAAAGTACCTGCAACAATTTCTTTGTTCTCCAGGAAACCTTTGCTATTTTCCAAAAGAATAAATCCCGATCCGCTGTCTGTTGCAGACCAGTGTGCACCGTCAAAGGGCAGGACCGGAGAATCCTGAAGACAAAAGAAGATACAGCTGCGTAAGTTTATTTCCTGCTCTGCCTTCCAATTATAATGTGAACAACAATAGTAAGACTCTGATAAAAAGTCATGTGCCGTACATGGAAGGAATTCTTTGCTCCTCGTTCTGTGTTTGCTGGAAAAACATCTTTGCTGCAGAGGTCATCCTTGATGTTACCTGATAAGACTGCAAACAGACAGCATGAATATATTGGCAGTATGATTTTGAAAAGAAACAATGAACAATGAACATGAACAACGAATACAATGTCAACTGGATCATAGCAGCAGTCATTGTGCATGGTTCTCAGAATTACCTTGGTCTGACCAGTCCCCTGAACCGGAGCTGTCCAGGTCATATGCAGATCCCTCCAAGTCTTCAGATAGGGCAGAAAACTAATTTCACAGGAAAAAGTGAATGAGGATATTTTAATTTGCAGACCACTGTTGCGCCACAACACTTCCTGTCTTGTTATCAGACATGTGAAAACAGGCAAGAGGTGAAGGAAGTGTAAAGGTATTTTTCTTAAGAGGACAATAAAGAAATGAATCATACAAAGTCCCACTGATTTAACTCAATAATAATAACACAATTGTTATCACCAGTAAGGTGCAATGAGTAGAAAACATAGCTCGAATTAAATGGTAAAATGACTCCACTCATTTGACAAAGCAAAAATTAGAGAACACAGTCTTTTGTTAGCAATTTTGACTCAACACTTTCATTGTTTAGTGTTTACAGTTTCAGTTAGAACAGCCCTGTAGCAGCTTAACATGATCCATGTTCCACTATCAAGTTGCATTTACAGTTCACAGCTATTTAAAAAGAAAACTACACTGAATATTGACACGCTAAACTCATTGATGGGGACTAAATGGCCTGTATCCACCATAACTAATATACATTTTAAAGAAAGATGATATTTTACAGCTATGTTTGAAGGAGGTGAATACGCCAAACGATACTCCAAAGATTGGGTGGAGCGCGGTGTAGGAATGCTGCTGATTACTCAAGCCTAAAGACTCCGTGCAAATAAAACAGTCATACTGTAAAAAAAAAACCCAGCAGAAGATAAAATGGCCCTTAGGTACTTCCTGGAAGAGGGAATATTATTAGGTTGCATACATACTGTGTGTGCTGCGCAGCTGAAAGATTTGTCAGGCAGTACACATGCGTAACAGTAAACCTTGTGTTTGTGCTTGTAATTGATTCAACATATTCGTTTTAAGTTCTAGCAGGTGCAGTGAGTGTTGAGCTGTTACTTTCGTACAAGAGAACACAATGCTTGGGTTTCCTCCCGTAGACCACAGACATGAGTGCAAGGTGAACAAAAACACCACATATTCTCTGATTCCAGCTTTTATGAGAGGATTTGCTGCTTTTCTCTTAAGCATAAACTGAATATCTGCAGCTTTTGGGGTCTGGAAAATAGTGATGTGAACTTTCAATTTAAAGAAAACATTAATCAGTTAGTCTGACAGACTATCAAAACCTACAGCTGGCCAAAATACAGTGGTGGAAAGTACTGTATTTAAGCAATTTACTTGTGCTTTCACTATTTCCATTTTATGCAACTTTATACTTCTACTCCACTAGATTTCAGAGGTAAATCTTTTCCCTCCACTACATTTATTTGATATTCAGACATATTTAAAAGCTGTAGTTCTTTACTTTGAGGATCAAGATTTTCCTTTCAAACATATTTCTTTTCAACAGTAATTTTAATAGTATTTTAATGCGGTTCCACCTAAATTTAACATACACGGGGTATGATAATGATAATCGGTACGTAGGTAGGTACTTTTGTCACAATATAATAGGCTATATAGTGAAATTGAGATTTGTAACTCCCTTCTGCTACATAGCAGACAATTTACATTAATACAGAAGCATAATGATACTTTAATTACATTTTCCTCATAATATTTCTGTACTTTTACTTGACTTCTACTTGTAAAGGAGAACATTGTGGTGTTGTTACTTTTACTTAAGAACCTTTTGGAAAAATTGTACTTTTTACTCTACTACGATTATTCACCTATAGTTACTACTGTAGTTACTTTGTGGATTAGACATTTTTACACACAATCTGATGTAAGTATATGGTGCGTTTTTACAGATTAAACTATGCAGCTTAAATTAAATACAAGTTTATGTAAATGCTACTTACATGTGAATGCATTGTTAATAATAAAACAAAATAATATACACAGCCCAATTAAATTGGAATACAGTGGAAACAGGGTCATTCTGCATAATTAGTAGCCAACAATTTTAATTTTTCTATTTCAACTAGTTTAATACTTCCCTTACTGCCAACATGGCTATAATGAAAGGTAATTAAGCACTGAAATATTAAATATCTATAATATAAATGCATAATTAGTTATCTGTACCTAAACGCCCCCCAAACCGTTGTTGGGTGTTTTCAGTAATAAGTGTAAAATCCACAATATTGGAAGTAATGTCCTCTGCTGAAACACACTGTCTTCAGTTCTCTGCATTCAATATTTTTATCTGAAATCAAGTTCCAGGAAGGTAAAATAATCCCTTTGAGCGCGACTAACATGTTTCTACTGAGCGTTTAGACATAAAATAGTACCGGAGCAAAGGAGAATGAAACTATAAATTAAATTTCACATAATAAACAAAACTCAAAACCCTATAAACAATCAAGTCGTAAAATTAACGCACCTTGACATTTCGTACAGTGATGATAACCGTCGGTTAACTTCAGGAAGTAGGAAAAATACAAGACTGACGTAACAGTTCAAAATGTTTGTTATTAAAATAAAGTGACTTACCAACATATTAACTGGATGTATTAATCCCAAAGTCAAGAACAACAAGGCTGTAAAATATATCTCCATGTCAATTTAGTTAGTTTCTTCTTTAGTTTGTCCTCGTGATCTTCCACAGGTGTCTTGTGAACCTTCAGCTTCTGCCTGGCTGCTGAAACCCCGCCCACCAATAAAACATGGAAAAGAAAAAAAAATTGTTGTATAAGGTCAGGTGGCAGCAGTGATTACAGAGAGCTGCTTAAGACAACACTAGTTAAAACAAAATTCTAGAAACATTTCATCTTGAAACCAATTAAAATGTAGCAGGCAAACAGAACTTCAATAAATTAAAAGTACTAAACTGAGATGCAAGAAATTACATTTATGATCACATACAGTTTTAATTACACTCCCAGTACTTCTGGCTTCCTCAAATGTTTAACAGGAAAAACAAAAGGTATGTGGTGGAGGGAAAAAACTGAGATCAATTACTTAATTCAAAGTAGAAATACCACAAGAAAAAAACTTCATTAAGTAAGTTCTGCATTACAAAACATACAAGCACAAAAATATCAAAGTATCTTTTAAACAGAGTCCTCTTTGTGTTATATAACTTCAAGTGTTGCTGATGCATTAACCTGTTTGCAGTATTTTAATTTTAATATATTTTGTTTTGTATGTAATATCTTGATTTGCAAACTAATTAACTACAGTATAGAAGTCACGCAGTGGTGTAAAACGTACATTTACCACCAAATGGTAGTGTATTGCACACACAAGTTGGACCTTTTCCCTAAATGTGTATTTATAGAACCAATTAAAACTTACTTGAATCATTTATAAGACAGTGCTTTGTTATAAATTAAATGTGTATGTACACTTCAGTTTATATGTAAAAAACATTGTAAAAGTATCTACAGCCAGTTGTACTTAAATACAGTACTTTGCGCACTTTTACTTTTAACACTGGTCTACATTCATTTTCCTCATCAACATTTAAATAACACTTAAAAATTCAGAATTTGAGAGTTTTATTTGGGCAGTCAACATTTTAACTAAAATAAAAGTATGGCATAGAAGTAAGGTTTTTGTAAAATCAATTTTCTGTTAAAGTAATTGCATCTCGTCAAGCAGTGTAAAGTGATGTACACCGAGAACGCATAAGCCTACTATACCGGGAACAAACCTTGATTCAAATTTTAACATGCAAAGTGACCTTTTCTTTACCTTGAACAGCAATTCAGATGCATGAGAAAATCCCAATAATCTAATTTGCTAAGACACCTTTTTTAGATCCCAAATAAAAAACACAACAAAGCTGGTCAAATGTTAGAAGAACAGTTTAATCATACATAGTCACAATTCTGCTTCCAAAAATGAGTTTGTTTTCTTCATCTAACATCTGGAAATGTACATAAGGCCACCTGAAAATGTACATGACTTTGACAGTGTGACAAAACTCATATGTTCATATTTATATAATTGACAATATTTTACATTGCGTTTGCTTACAAGGTAGTAGCTGTTTCCAAAATACAGCACTCTTCTGTACAAAAATAATTCTTGTCATATCCTGTGAAGTTTCCATGGTAGCAGAGAGGACTAAATGCAGCCTCAGTTTTAGTAGAGTGTTTTTTTCTTCTTTTTAAACTGTCACACATCAGAAAGACTATCAACAGTGGATGTTACAGCTCTGGTACAAATAGAGGCTGGCCTTTCCCATAGCGGATTAAAAACGAAAAAAAAACATGCCAGATTGTGAAGCCATAAAGTTTTCTTTTCTCTTTAAAATAACATGTGATCAAATAAAACTGTATACATTATATTCAAGGGGAAAGGAGTGATGAATATACACACACATCAAAATGCACATTTTTGCCTTTTCTCCCCAAAAAGTGTAAAAGACATCCCATTTACAGCATAAACGTTTACAAATGTACAACTGTACAGACGAAATAAAAGCATCACTACAAATTTAGAGCAAGGCCTGTCAAACACCACGACTAGACTTTTCAATTAAACTAATAATCTTACACTTATTAACTGCACATATACTACATGTATTCTACAATTATTCATATGAAGCAAAGAAGCCATCACTACGAGCATTACAGGTGAATTGTATAGCTTTCGATGGCCCCACCAGCCTCCACCGATGCACTTGCATACCCATCCAAATGAAAAGAAATTTTAAAAAACCCAGAACCAATAATAATAAAAAAAAAGGTTCTTTCAGCATCCCTTTCTTCAATGCATCCCAGAAGTTCTAGTTAATTTCACCTCAGATGTACAAAGCTGGGATAAGCTCCATTTCTCAGCACTTTTATTGGACTACTCTGAACTTCAGGTGGTGGGGGTCCCATCATTGCTGCAAGCCCCCTACCCAAAAGCAACAATTTACTCATACATAAAGATGCTATACATTGCTAAACTACTTCTACGCAAGAGATGATTATTCAGTACATAAAGATACCTTTTTCTAGGGCAGTGTTCATCTCAAACTACAAGACAGATAAGATGTTACACAAAACATGATAAAGAAAAAAATCATTCCAAGGATTAAAACCTGTCACAGCATGCCAACACATAGCCCGCTCCCGCCCCACTAGCCCCACAAAAAGCCCCCCCCCCCACTACGGTCATTTCATGTTAAGATTATACCAGGTTACACGCCCGCTGTACAACCAAACCTCATTGCTCTGCGTCTATAAGTTAACGGTAGCTTTTATTTTGCATAAACCCCCGAGTGATCGCCTGGATGAGGGAAAGACGACTAAAATAGGGGCTCAGGTGGTTGCAGCAGCTCAGGTTGGTCAGTCTGTAATATGTAGTACCGAAACATGAGGCAGACATGCTGCTGGGGTAAATGCATTCCCTCACTCAGCCTGGGAAAGGAGGCAAGAAAAAGCCACCACTGGAAAACACTACCCTAGACTAAAGCACCAATCCCCAAAGCCAAGCTCGCAAACCGGTCTTGAAGACCTCTGGGTGACTGTGGTGTGTGAGACATAGTACTCATCTGTGGACGGAGGGGTTTATATCCATCCATACTATGTAGTGCTATTTGAAAACTAATCCATTAGCTGCTTTGGCATGGGTAAACACTTTAACTGTGCATGGGGTAATATACAAATATAGTATTCAATTGCCTAGACTTAATTAGAACAGCTGACATAATAAGTCTGGTTACAAAAACAAATGGAATTGTTTTTTTTTTTTTTAAAAGGATCACTCTGTTTAGCCTTATAAAATCACTTGCTGGTGTTAATTGTAGGAATTGTAAATTTCAGCAAATGTGTATGGTTTTTTTCTACAGAGAATTTACAAGGTAAAAAACTAAATGTACAAGATAATATGAAAACCAGTCAAATACATCAATTACATCATTAACAATGGGTTTGTGCTTTACCCAGGGAAAAAAAAAAAAAAAAATCATTCTGCTGACTGTATGTCCGCTGGGGGCCACGCTGGGGACCTGCACCAGGGGTGGCAGAGTGGCAGGGATCAGTTGTCACAGCGTTCTTAGGTGAAGTTGACTTGTCCTTTTGTCTTGTTTTTTGGTAATTCCCCCAAAAATGGGATGACAGAGGGTGTCAAAGGCTAACCCCTAGGACTAAGGAGCATCTCTCACAGAACAGGGGGGTTTGGGGCTCCTACTCTTCCATTTCTTCAGGGGACTCAGGATGTCAGTGTGACTACATGAGGCCATTTGTGGGGCCACCGATGGGACCCAGTTCAGATCCGCTCTTCATGTAGTACTTTTCTAGCTTGGCCAGAATGTGCTTGCCGTAAGTGTACTTGCGTAAAGTCGCAATGTGAGGCCGGATCTGAAATAGAGAGCAAAGGTCAGCAAATTTAAAGCAGAGCTGAAATGATTAGTTTGTTAATTTAATGATTGATCATCAACAATTGTGAAAATCGATAGTCATTTTTGAAGCAAAACCCCAAGATTCAATAGTTCCAGCTCCTAAAATGTGATTATTCACTGGTTCTTAGTTTTCTATGATAGTAAATTCAATAATTTTAAGTTTTGGACATCCAAACTTTTCACCATGGCCTCTTAAGACGGACATTTTCAGGTTTTCTTCCATTTTATAGACCAAACACTTAATTAACCAAATCAGGAAAATGACATATATAGTCAACAAGTATTAGTTGCAGCCCAAAATCAGTGGAGTTTAATCTTAAAGTCAACTAATTTGCACCAAGTAAAAACACATACAATATGGAAGAGAAGCAAGAAATGCAACACTTTAATGTTCTAAACTCGATTTTTGCAGGAAAGTTAAAAAAAGATAAAACTTTTCATAGCTAGAATGGCAAAATGTCTCAATGTATGTACCAACTGGAAAAAATTGGTCAACAAGTCATTAATGTTTTCTGACATTAGAGCTGTATTTAATCATTGGTATTGTTATGCCAAGTTTTATGGTTTGTTCACTTTTCCTCACTTCGTTAAAAAAACATGAAGTCCCTGCACCCTTGAGTGCATATTAAGCACCCTCATTCCATATCTGTGTGATCACGCAAATGTAGAAGTTAACCAACCTTGTGCATGATGATTTTACGCTGAGCCGGTTCTGCCATGTCAATCATTCTTTGGACAACATAGTTGGCATACTGGTCCTTCATCATGGTGTACAGCGCACTGTGGGGCCCGTCTTTCTGGCAGCACACTTCATCTATCAGCAGAGCTCTCTCTGCACGCGAAGAGTGGATCACACACTTCTCCACAACATTACTGGGGTGGGAGAGAAAAGCTTCTATTACACACATACAAATTCACATCTGAGCTGCTAAAGGAGTTACAGCTCTGGCCAGTCCATGGATGCTTTTTATTTCTCCATTTGCAATGCTGAACATTTGAATCACTTTCTTTTTATGTCCATATTGTATTTGTTACCCATTATAAGACAAGGCCTCTTGATGTTTACAAATTGGAACAGTGTGTGCTGTATTGAAGATGTCACATTACCAACACTAAAAGTCTCTCACTGGTCTAACCTTTCTGATGTCTGTGTGATTAGAATCAAGCTTTATTGATGGCATTTCCCCTCTTGAGGGCACTTCAGAGCAGTTGCATAAAGCCATGTGATCCATGTTCATTAAATGTTTGCATTTCATGAAGCGTTAAGTTATTTCTGTTTTATAACATGATATAGTAGCAGATCATTCAACAAGCTCTTTGTTGTTATTCTTGCAAATCACAATTTTTTTTCCATTAATGGCTAAGACAAAATTGTAATTGATTTGAAATTTTCCATTCAGATCTATCACTGATACTAGTTGGCACCTTGGTTATCTAAAGCTGGTTGCTGCACTGTGTTCAGGGTCAACCTATCAAATAAAACTGGTTCATAAAATATCTATGTGTGACAGAGAAAAATGTAATACTTTGTCACTGTCATGTAAAGTCTCTGCCTCTACATCAACACATTTCTTACCTCGCAAATTTGTGTTGGCTGAGCACAAGAACCTTTCCACGAACCTCTGCAACTATCTTGCTCTTATCTTCTGGTCTGCCATGCTCCAAAACATGCTGAATGACGTAGTTACCATACTGATCCTGCAGGAGGCAGTGGAGGTGTGAGCTCAAAGTAAATAGTCATTTCAATATTGATTAAATCACAAATAATCAGTGCGACACCCTTTACCGATTGATACTCATGCACTACCTTACACCATGGTCTTAATTGGTGTGAGAATCATGCATCTCTACAATGATAGGTAGACAAATGAGTGACACCCCCATTTGTAGTCTTACAAATTACCCTTACGTCATCACTGCGGAAGGTCAGACAAAACAGATGCTGCTGGTTTGGAGTGATGCTGACCAGACAACACAACCAATAGCATCTTTGCCCCTTCAGAAATGGGTGATAGACAGTTATGGGTGTGTTTTTAGCGTGATACGATGGACAAGAACTCACCTGGCCAAGCAACAAATAACACCACTCTGACTTGATGTTGTAAAAGTAGTAATTTGTTGGGTTGGTAAGGCAATCTCCACCTTTAATTTGAAAGTATTTGCCTTCAAATCAATTTCCTGTCAATCTGTTTTTAATTAGAATCTGCATTATTTTGCTCTTGGACTTAAAGGCGGAGTAAGCGATTCTAATCCAGTCTTTGTCAAATTCATCTTCTCACAGTCTGCTAGCTGTCCATTCTGTGTGTGCGCTGAAAAAAAATTGGTGTGTGTACACAGCCCTGGCTCTGTATATGGGAAACAAAGTGGCTTGCACAGAGTCACACAACACAATTCCGGCCATGATGTGTGTGGTTAAATTACTCGCCCATGAACAGCTTAGAGTTGTGATAATCGCTCTCTGGATCTGCCGTGGTGGCTCTGGGATCGTCCCCTCCTCTCTGCATCTAGGCTTCATGTTAGTTTCGCAGCAGCAACAATAAGAATATAACGCTAACCCAAAACTTAGCTAACATTAATTACATTACTTGCTGTGTTGTTCTCTTTATATCATGATTTTTGTTACGGTGTTGGATTTCTTCAGAATCGCTTACTGCACCTTAATGCCAAATACTGAAGGTGAAGTTAAAGGGATTTTTGAACTGCTTATGACCCTTTAGTTGTCCAAATAGTTTCAAACTATCTAAAGCTTCTAACACACAATTACAGTGAAATCAAGATAAGAAAACCAAACAGAAAAACAGATTGATCAGGAGATGCTGTCGGCAAAAGAGGGATCATGAGACAGCAGGGAAGCACGTGCCTTGTGAATCCTCTGTGGCATAAAGCAAGAGTGGGGAGGGAGGTGAGAGAAAGGCGGCTCAGTGGGTTAGGAAAAGGCCTGTAAAAGTTGGAAGTTGGAGAACAATCTAGGTGTTAAATTAGATTCTTAAGAAAAGATAAAAAGGGAAAGAGGAAGGGAGCACGGGGACATCCGCGAGAGAGAGGCAAATTGCTCTGACCTTGAACAGTGCATCGCGGGACACTGTATAATATGTTTTGGGTGTCATCTCCAATGATACGCCTTGATATTTCTAGATGGAATAAGTGAGGGGGGGCAGGGTGGATGTTTAAATAATCACATATGTCAGATGTAATGACAGCTAACAGTATAATTACATTCATCCTTACACTTTACACTTAGCAGACCACAACTACACAGGAACAATGACAGGCTGAAAATATGAAATGCTCAAAACATGAAGGACACGTGCACATACATGAGACAAGCACACATCTCAACAACGACCAGCCGAAACACAAATCTACAAATGACATCTGCAAACACTGTGGGCTTAGAAATGAGGACAGATGTGCTCACCTGGCCCAGCTGTTCAGAGTGCTGATGCAGCTCTTCCAGGATGGGAAGAGTCTGCTCCTGGGTGCAGTGCTCCAAAATCCTTTGGATGACTCTGCAGCCATAGGGGTGTGTGGAAAGCACAAACACCTGTGAAAGGAAGTAAAAAGAATAATAAGAGCAGATCAATTTAAAGGTAGATTCACAGAACGTTTTGCCTAACTACAATATTAAAGCTTTTCTAAACTGGTTTAAAAAGGCAATATTAAGATTCCTCATGACTCAGTATTTATCCTTAATATGATTCTTCCATCTATGGAATAAAGCATTTTCAAAGGGAATCTTACCTTCATACAGTCTGCGATTTTTTGCCTTAGGCTCAAAGTTTTCTCCTCATCTTCATACCCATTTGGTATTTAATAATTTGATTCTCACCTCTGCAGATGCAGCATCATTCACTGATCTCTGATCTATTCGTTCCTCGTTTTACATTCTTGCATTTACATTACACAACGCCATTGGTCAAAGCAAACAGGGGACATCTGGATTTGTAAATAGGTCTTTTAAATATTTTACATTTCCAACAACTGAAAATGTAGATGATGGGGAATGACTGGTAATAATAACAACAATACTAATAATCCCACCTGTCCCTGGAAGGCATCAATAATGAACTGTAGGGCCTGCGGCTGAACACACTCAATACACTTCTGTACCACATGGTTTCCATTCTGGTCCTTCACACACTTCAACACGTGGCCATCCAGCTCGCGGACAATGTCGCTCTGAAGTGAAGAAATTGGGAAAATTGTAACCGTATTAAAATGTGTTACGATTGATCTCTGTAAGACAATGTTAACAAAATTCTTGGTAAAAAGAAGTGAAATCTCACTTACAATTACCTGCTGGTCTGAGGAAATGGACTCCAGGGCTTTCTGAATGACTCTGCAACCATACATCTGCAAAGCCAGGGGAAGGACATGTCCACGGATACGTGTTGCTAAAGCAAGCTTCTGGTCTGCACTTCCAAACTGCACAAAACAAAGACACAAATTCTATTTTGCACATATGCCACACACGTCTGTTCTAGATAATATTTTGTGTTTAGAAATGAAACCTAAATAAAAAAAAAACTTTCAGTCCCAACCTCAAAGAACTTTTGGATGACATAGTTCCCAAAAACATCTGTCATCAGTTGGTAGGCTGCTTGCAGAATCTCTCCAAACACCATCTGCCTCTCAGCTGGAGTAGCCCTCTCTAGCTTCTGCTGGATAAATCTAGACAGGCAACATTGGAACAAAAAGTGGAGATGGAAATTAAAGACATTAGATTGATACACAAACACAGTGCACTTTGTGTTTTAAAGTTTACAGTTAAAATAAAGCAGCATTTTTAAACTAGAAAGCATATCTTAGACACCTGGATCCATGCTGGTCTTGAGAGAACTCCACCATGTGTCCTGGGAGGTCACGGAGTTGGAGGTTTGGGAAGCGGTTGTTCCTAAAGTCTTCTAGTAGGCGGCTGCGTCCGGACGGCATGACATCAGAGCGACTGTAGCGGGGCCTAGATGGAGGGAACAGCTGGCTGCTGGAATTGAAGAGACTGGAAGTCCCGCCGGCGCTCCGGTACTTGGCCTCAGCTCCAGGTGCTGCAGAAATGTAACGCCCGCTGCCATTCGTCAGGCCACCTAGGATTACAGAATGACCGGATACTGTTGTAGTGGTGGCAGCTGTTGACCATAAACAAAGTTACATGTAGTTACAAATTCATTCCATTGTCATTCTTGTGACATCTCTGATCGCCAATCACAAGCGCCATACGCCTCCTGTTACGATCCTACTCACCAATCAGAGCAGGCACAGGGTAGGTTTACAAAAATTTGCAACAACAAACGAAACAAGAGGAAAACATGTTACAATGGCGTGTTGTTAATTTGTCATTTTGTCGGCTTCAACTACGGATAATGTCTCTCTGTGAGCCGTTCCATTATGCTCTCTACCATTGTTAAGTAGGCTACATAGCTTCTTTTCTTGTCTGTTTTAATTGTGTTTTATTGTTGATGTATGATAGGGAGTATGCACAGTGTATTTTAATTTAAATATTGATTGGATTCTTCTGTGTCTGACTTCCTGACCGGTTCATCTGCTCTGTGCTGCTTGACGCGGCTTCCGTCACAAATAAATATTGAAGTCGTTCAGCTCTATCAGATATTATTTGGGACTTCATAGGAAGTTACCTTCAAATTAATTTACCAACAAAGATGAGTAGAGCCGTGATTTCATGTGAAAGGCGAAGCAAAGGAATTCGCATGAGTGGAATATTTTCGACTCAAGCAAGAAAACCACATGACGCTGTGTTGCGATAGCCTATCAACGTTGAGACTGTCTGTACGTCACCGACAGTTTCAGAGCATTGTGTGGAGAGGGCAAGGCACAGCGGGCAACTGAAAATTTGCAGACCGGCTGAGATTCCGTGCACATCCGGTTCCAGTGTTTTTTGGCACTACTTCATATTTATATAAAAACCGGACAAAACTGGACATCGTTGGGAGAAAAGAAAGAGGAGGTCGAACTACCTGGTGAGTTCAGAAAACGTGTATGTTACTTTATTCCAGCTATCGTTGGACTTTACTGTGACCAAGTTAGCATAGCATAGCCCTGATCGATCAGAGCTCCATTCAGAAAACAAACATTTTATAAGTTGTTGTCCTGCTGTCTTGCTGACAGACCTGACAAAGCATGAATTCACATGTTTAACAAAACTGCATCATATTGTAGTTACTTATTGCTATTTAATCACAGCAAAATGTTTACTTTGGGTTCATACGGCTGTAGTAATAGCAAGTTGTGTTTATTCACGTTATTGTGTTAAAATCGCCTACTCGCGTTGTATGTGAACACTTGCACCGAATGTACTCACACAAGGAAAGCGTCGCGAGGCGAAAATTTGCGTTTGGTCTGAATACGGTATTAGGCTTACCAAGGTGAAGGCTGGAAGAAGATCCATGAGAGGAGGGCAGAGAGGGTGGAGGAGTGAGTGGGGAGTGACCTGGTGTGAGGCCAATGGGGCTGGGAGAAGAGGAGTAACCCAGGCTGTTGTAAAAGGGCTGGCCGATGGGAGTTAAACTGCTGCCACCACGTTTATATAGGTCAGAACTCGCCAACAGGGAGTCTCTGCGAGATACGCTGCTACTGGTAGAGCTGGATACTGTCAGGAAAAACAAAAGAGAACCAGTGTAAAACAGACTCCTAAAAATAAACAGTTTCTTTAATCCCGCATGGCGTGTTGCTGAGTCACTGACCAGAAGAACCGAAGCCTCCAAGAGCAGAGCCCAGGCCTACGCCAAGGGAGCCACCAGTACTGCTGAAGCCCAGGGAGGAGCTTGGTGGTGCAGCAGAGGTGTGTGAGAAAAGGGAGCTGCTCTGAGACGTGTTAGGGACTGATCCAGAGCCGTAAAATGAGCTGGAGGGCAGGCCGCTGTTTTGTGGGGGAGCCTGCTGCTGGGGCGGCTGGGGTTGAGGTTGAGGCATTGAGCGGTACAGCCCGTTGGCTGGAGGACCAGACATGTTGTTACCGGAGCCAGATGCTGATACCGCAGCTGTTGGTGGAGAGAGAGAGAGAGAAAAGGAAGTGTAGGGGGTAAAACAAGAGGTTGGGAATGGCCTTGAGTGGTCAAGAACAGTGCCATATGTGGATTGGAGCCACATACTGAAAACAATGTGGAACAGGTGGACTGGTACTAACCAGCTTGTGCTGCTGCAGGGTTGATGAGGAGAGGGGTCTGGACAAGACGGACTGGCCCACCTAGACCAGTTCGGGCACCAGGGCCCATCACCAGAGCCCCAGTCTGGTCGTAATAGGCCGCAGGGGCCAACACCTGATAACCTGAAAAGATGAAAATAAGGAGTCAGCAATTATATTAGTGCATACAACACCTTTTAAAAAGTAACTCAACTAAATCCAGTATTTTATACACTACACAACAAAGTTTAAAAAAGTAGTTCAAATGACAACAGCAAGGAGTGAAATATAAATGTGTTTGGCTGTGAGCATCTTTGGCTAAATGGCTATATGAAGTGGACTACCAACCAGACATTCCTGCATACGCCAATGCAGGGTTTGCTGCAGCTGCTGCTGCTAGAGATTCCTGCTGACTTTGTTGGCCTTGCCCTGGTGTAAGAGGTCGCTGGTTGGATCCTGTGCGCATCACCTGGAGGACAAGGTCAAGATACTATTAGCACTGAAAGGTTACAAAATTGCCTGAAAAGTTGGTCTTAGATCTTAGTAGTATTTCTATAAAAACCTTAAATATTTAAGACTAAATGTGAAAGAATCAGTGTTAAAGTTCAGCTAATCTGCTTTATCAGGACAGTATGTAGTGGTAGTAGTGGTGCCTAGCAACATAAACAAATGACCTACAACTTTCATCACACACTGATTCAAACATTGTTCAATTGTGATTGGTGCACAGAAGAAAATATGACATCACCTCTTTCAATGTGAGCCGCACCCACTTTAACCCAAGGACAGAAAAATACAGAAATCCCTCATTTAAAAAAAAACAAACAAGTAAAACATGTGTTTATGTAGGGCTCAGTTGCTCATAGCAAAAAGCTAAATGAAAGAGAAAAGGACATTGCAATTGATCACTTTCACATACAGCTCACCAGAAATGCATACCCTTTATAATGAAGCCACGGTTTATTGCAAATAAACAATCAAATGACTAAACTTAGACTAAATAAATAAACCAGAGGGATGTTTATTTTCAAAAAAAATCTGCTTTATAAAGCACGTTTAAATCATTCAGAGTAAGTTACCATGGCAATTTATCCCTTCTGATGAGCCTGCTCCTAGTTTTCTGGCTTAGCTTCACCTCAAATCTAACCAGTGCTTAGTATCCAGCAATTAATCTGACAGACTGTAAGGGCCTGTATCCACCAAAGCGTTTTTTAAGTTGGCCTACTTGCTATAGCCTTTGCTCTGCATGAAGAGAAGGCTGAAACATGTAGAGCGAGTGGATGGACTCACTGTACAAGGGTACATGAGATTTTGTGGTTGAGGAAATACCTCGGCGACGAGGCAAATAATTTCGTTCAAGAGCTGAGATGGCTTGGTAAGGTGCTGTTACGCCCCTCTTGCACTGTGATTGGATAGCTGGATAAAAAGTGACAATAACTAGCGCTGCGTTTTCCCCCAAAGTTGAACATTTTGCAGCTATATAGAGCGTGCTAGTGTCAAAAAACCCAGGTGTTTTCTAACATTAAGCCGGGTCTCCGACATTGACAGCGTTGTGTTGGACAGATTTGTGCAGAAGGAGAGGGGGCCAAACAATAGGTAGGACGTGCTGCGCAAACGCGGTACAGCACTCTGCAATCAAATACGATTATAAGTAGTCCTAGTAAAAAATAAAAAATAAAAAATTGAAAATCAATCTGTGGCCGTCAGCGTTGATATTGTGCCGTTACAAATAAATAAATGTATGGGAAACACAGGGATCGGCACAGCGTTCTGGTTAACATATTTGCACTGCAGTTACAATCAACTACGCAACATTCACCCATATCTGTAGATTAACTGGTATTTATCACTTATTCTCTTTAAAATGTCACTTGAACGAGAAACAGAACCCCTGAAATCTGTCTGTTAAAACACAAACAGGAAAGACAGCTACTTTAACAGAAATATTTCAGTCTCTATGTTATTTACTTTAAAATGTGCAGGTGTATGGACGTGAACATAGTTTTGTCTGTACATGGCCGTTTACTTCATTGTGAAATTACAGAATCAGTGATTGATGTCTTGAGTATGTTTTGATTTGATGAAATCAAGAATAAAATTAATTACATGTATGTAAGTACATCTACATAGTTTTTTGTATATTCAAGTTTAAAATATTTATTTATACACTGTATGTTCTGTGTGTGTAGTGTGAAGGGGGCTACAACTTTCATTTCACTGTGCAACCCTGTGTTGTAATGAAATAAATGAACCTTGAAATAAACCAAACTGCTTTAGTCCGCCTGAATTAGCTCAGAGTTGTCTTTTAAATAGTTTAACTCTTGTGCCATTTATTAGACTCATTCAAGACACGAAACAACTCGTTGATCAAGCACAACACCTACCTGTTGTTGACCTGGCCCCTGATTGGATGCTTGCTGATTAGCTGAGTGATTGGCAGTTGATGCAGCCTGTTGCTGGAAAAGATTGGCCGGGTAAACACCCCAAGGAACGCCATAGTACTGAGGTGGAACCACCGTGGGGCCTGAGCAAAACATTTTTATGTTACGTACACGTTATACAACTGATAATGTAGATTTTTGCAAGGGACAAAAAAGTGCTGTATGATCACCTGCAAGCGTGGCAGCTGCTGCCAGCCCAGCGGCAGTGTAAGGATCGGTTCCAGGGGGGGCATTGATGATGTAAGGGTTTGGCACAAATGCAGGAGCAAGACCAGCTGGGAAATGTGAGGAAGAGTAATTTAATTCATATTTCCCTATCAAATTTCACTCAAATGACCATACAACTATTACCTTTGTTACGAGACACACTGACTAAGATAAATAGCCCAACTTACCGAGATGCTGCTGCTGGGCTGCAGCCAGGGCATATTGTTGTTGCTGAGCTGCAGTGAGCTGCTGAACAGTCAGGGTATTAGATCTCTGGAACAACTGGAAAAACAAAAAAGAATCAAAGTCTGCCAAGCAAACTTACAGTTAGATCTCTTTATAAATATGTTTTGTTTATCAACAGACCTGCTGCTGAGAGTTGTAGTCAAACAATCCTACGGGGGTCCCTGAGGAGTCCACTTGAATCTGGTTTCCAGCATAGTCAAACTGGAGGGATTCCACACCGGCTTGCTGCTCCATACCCCCCATGTTCTGAGCCTCCTGGTTCTGGAATTCCTCAGCTGGGGCTTTGTTTTGGGCAGGGTTGTGCTGCTGGAGGGCATGGGGATGGTGGTGGTGGTGGTGGTGGGGGTGGTGGTGGTGCTGGCCCATCATCTCCAAACCGGTCTGACCGGGAACCATCCTCTCCACAGCCTCAGTGGGGGAAGCTTGGCGGCTTCCAGGGGTTGGACTGGGAAAATAAAAGTTTGTCAGCTAACACACCCCACAGTCTCATTTAAAACCACTAGCTATAAAACACCAAACAATAGGTAGCTGCTCACTTTGTTACTTTAAACAAAACCTACTTGAAATCTTTGCAGTCTCTGTCCATGCCGTTTAGTAGACCTCTACCATTGGATTTAGCGGGATCACTCTCCTCCCCCACCTTCATCTCTGGGTTCTTGTCTTCTTCAAAGGGGGACACCTTCTCTTGGGCATCACCCTTCTCTCTCCCATCTTGGTCAACATCTTCTCCACCCTGTATTCATAAAAAAAAGATAAGGTAAGACTAGGAGCAACCCATAAGGGTTTAATAGGAGACGTCCCTTTTTTGAGTTTACTCACATAGCCACCGTTCCTGTAGCGACCATCCATCTTGTCACCAGGAGAGGAGCTCAGGACGTACTCCACCATGCTCACACCCAGGCCTCCACCTTCTGAGCGAGGTGAAAGCACAGAATTGGCATCACCATTCCCATGGAAACTCTGGCCTGGTCGCCGCTGCACCATGATTGGCTGAGACACTGAATGATCTGAATGAAAAGCTGTGATCAAATATCTACATAGTTGTTTATATATAATCTATAGCTGGGTAAATACCCACTCAAATAAAGGCAACACTGACAGTCATCGGGTGAGACAAAATGACATTTCCAATCATGTAATTTGACTTGGAATAAAGTCTGTATATTTACTCTTATCCCTACAGAAAGAAGTTACAAGTACACAAAAGGTATAGTAGGCACTCACGAGATGATCCCCATGCA
This sequence comes from Lepomis gibbosus, assembly GCA_029875015.1. Lineage (NCBI taxonomy): Eukaryota > Metazoa > Chordata > Actinopteri > Centrarchiformes > Centrarchidae > Lepomis > Lepomis gibbosus. The sequence goes on along the minus strand of JAPMOB010217189.1, from coordinate 1,449 downwards.
TTGTCCCTCCACTCCTCTCCAAGAAGCATCCCTTTCCTTCCATCTTTGGCCAATTCATCAGAATCCCAGAGCTTTTTTGCTGGCAGAAGCTGCAAATAAATACATGTTTTCTAAGAATCTGCAAGTTTAAGTGCAATGTAAGATTCACATTTAACAACAAGCACATCTTACTTAACACCAGATGTATAGTGGTTGGTTTACAATTTTGAAGTTTGAACATTATTTTTTACTGTGGTGTTGGTTAGCTTAACATTCTCTCTGGCAAAAATCTGAGTACACTTAACACTCTTCCCTATAGACATAAAAAGGAGGCTGTAGCAATTGTAGTTTTGCTCCTTTGTATGCAACATTGTTGTATGTTTTTTTTAATGACAGCAACTACTGTAGTAATTCGAAATAAAAATGAAGCTTTCACCTATGCACTATAACCCACCTCCCCACCGCCCATATATTCAAACACAAAATACAGCTATGAGCTACTTACATCTCATCCTTACAATTCTGTAAAGTTTGCAAGCATGAGGTGGCTTGTATCCATCACCCGCTTTCCCACAAAAACTCTGTATTAGCTCAACCTGATCTACCTTTGATCTAGGAGTTTACAAATGGGGACAAAAAGTGATGTTAGGACCAAGAACTCCTTACCTCTCCCATGCCCCTTGACTCCAAAGCAAGAGCTTGGAAGTCATAGTTCATTTCATCCACAGCACGGACCTGAGAAAGAGAAGAAAAACTGGACTTTAAACAAAGTTAAAAGCTCTCGATGGAACACAAAACAAAATACAACAAAAACCTAAAAATACAGATCAACACCAGTTTGTACTTTGAAATGGTGTATCTTTTTTTGCCTAATTAGTAGGGCTGGACCCGAATATTCGACCGTTGGGTACACATTCGATTTTCAATTAATGAGATTTGATTATTGAGGGGTTTTTGTGCGCCTGACATCAGCCAACAGCAGTGAAGGCAACACTCCAGTTCACATTAAAGGGGAAACGAAATGAAGCCCTCAGCTGTGTGGAAGCACTTTAAACTGAGTGATGAGTGTGGAATTTATGGCGTATTAATTTTGCAATTGCTTAATTTCATTACAGATCAAAACAGTCAAATTTCCTACATTTTAAAATCAATCAAAAAATTGCAGGCTGGAAACAAACACCACAATGAACGCATTAAAATAAGCCTAATTATATTAGGCCGATTGTAGAAGAAAAGCATTTTGTTGCTGTAATCAAAGTTAAAAGTGAATTTTTCATTATTTCGTGTTAGATTTCGTTTCGCTACTGAAAATATGCTCATCCCTTGCGCTCTCTGCCTAGATCACCACCCGGCGAAACTATAACAAAGTTGTGGTAATATTTGATTTGGTAATTAGGGCTGTCAACTTTAGTCGTTTAGTCGACTAATCGGTCGATGCCGTCTTGGTCGAATAACATTCTCATTGGTCGA
>JAPMOB010217182.1:0-38557 GCA_029875015.1 Lepomis gibbosus | reverse complement strand
TTCTTGAAGAGCTGCATCGATCTTATCCACGGTTGTTGGCAATTTTCATGAATGTAGCAACATGTAAATCCCACCCACAAAGCTCTGATTGGTCCATCATTTGTCTAACATAACATTAAACATGTCAGTGATATCTATTTTGTATTACATGCTACACTTACATAAGTCAAAGCAGCATCACAGGCAACAGGGAGATGGCTCCCTAAAATTGCTGGCAATAATAACTGAGCTGCTACGATGAAGCAGTAGTAAAATATACAAAAGGGAGAACAGTAGTTCATATTCAGTACATTATGTCCAGTATAACTTCCAAAGCTAGTCCTATTCATATTCAGCAATTATTCTGGTGGCACATAGTTACAATGAAATCCAAATGAGATCTCTGTAGCACTGACATACTTTCCGCTAGCAGGTACAGGATGCCTCATATATGATTAATTAATTGCGGCAGCCTGCCATCTGTGTTTTAACTGATTAAATAGCTCACAAAGTGGGATGCACCTTTTGATGTGAACCTTTGGGGAACTGGCTCTGTCTTTGTATTTCTACCTTGATTAAGCACAATACTCCAGCACTTCCTCCAGCCCTCTATTTCAAAGTCTCTTTAATTTGGGAGGAAAGGACACAAAGGCATTTGGGGTGCTTTAAAATGCTGCCCATTTCCAGTAGTCAAGGGGCTGTCTTTCGCTTTCCCTCTTTTTGTTTTTTTATAAAGTGAATGTTTCACACACCGACTGGGCTGGTGAGCAAGCATAGAGCTTTCAGATAAAAATTGATTCCAGTAAATTCTCACCTGAGATCTATCACGGTGAAAGGCTTTAAAAGGTCACACATGTAATAAGTTCCTATGGTCTCAGTCCCTCCAATAATAGGCCTTTAGTCTGCCATGGACGGCTGGTATATAGAAATAATTGAGTAATCTGTGGACCATTCAATTCAATCGTGGGACTCAGTGACAGTGCAAGGCCTGCTGGGCTGCGAAGAGGTTGTTCTAGAGAGTCTTTCTGCTGGCAGGGAAATGGTTTGTCCCCTTAAGCCATGCACCTCCATCTTTGCAACGGCACAGTGGATCACTGACATTTTAGAGGCTCTTCCAGGCCTATATTGTACAGGATCGTGTCAGCATTTCATCTCAGAAAGAGGAAAGAATATGACAACAGAATGTACGCCTGGGAGCATTAATTAAATTTAAAATTAGCATGTATCCACAATATATAGTAAAGTGCATCTGGTGTAAAGAACAGCATTACTGAATGTTTTTGTATCTGGAGATATTTGAGGGAACAAAGTAAAAACCAGGACTCTGTAGGGTTTGTGTTGCTAATACAAGAGTTGCTGATAATCAAGCAATCATTAGGCCATGCACCCATTGCTGTTGTTACGTCTGTCAAGCCTTCCATTCTCATTGCACAAATGCAGTTTACAGTAATTTGAAACAAGGGGTCCTTGATTCCACACAGAGGGATCCTCATAACCAACCAGCAACCACTGATTTTGCCAGCTGAACTGACATTTGCAGCTAGTGGATTTTATCAGCTGTAGCTAGTTAATTAAGCTAACATTCGCTACATGAGCTGCTTAAAAACACTCATTATATCGTACTAAAAGACTAAGCTTAAAGTTTTTCCAAGCAGAAGGTCGTCATTCTTATGGGCTAATGATCCATATAGACTTATATTGCAGTGTCGAGCTAGTTAGTTCTATTGTCATAAGTATGATAGGGAAAACTAAAAGATCTGACTCTTCTGAATGAAGGTATTTCATTCAGAAAAGGCATTTAGGATAACGACTAACCTGCGAACATAACCCTATCTTGGCGAAGGCTGTGGTTGTTCGAGTGTAAACATCCCCAAAATAATGAAGAGCAGGACGTAACCTGCTACATTATTTGCAACGTTGTAAATCTACGCTTGGTTAGCTTACTACTATATGTGGTATGATTAGCAGGACATGCTATCGTGTGCACTGTTAAATCCACTCGTTTCACTTTAACTCGACATCATAGACCTTATACCTTTGTACCTTCCTTACTAGAATTCTATGTTTCCCTGCTTCAAATGTCGAGAAATCCATTGCTTGACAGGCCTCCTCTGCCTATTTATGGTTGCTAAGCTATGACTGGAAAATCAATGTTTGGGGGAGGGGTTTAGCAAACAGTCAATTGTGTGCTACCTTGCAAAGATGACAGTTGTCTAGGAAAAATGCTGAAAGGCCTGGTTAAACATAAGAAGAAATCCTTATGAATTAAAAAAGGAGTTAATTGACTACACAGCAATGTCAGATCTCTCAGTTCACTCTGAAATTGTCTAGCAGTTGTTAATCTTTTCATTTTTCAATTCAATATAAAGCTTTTTACACTATGGCCTTCAATTGAACCACATCACTCATAATTTCATCTCTTTATCTCTTACCACACTGCAGTCTCTTTCTCTCCATCTTTATACAATATCTGTATCCTTTCAAATCTGAATAAAAAGTGGACAACCTTGGTGTCTTGCGTTCTACTGCCATGTCAATTAAATGTGATCGGTGACCTGTAATTAACGTCTTTCAGAAGGATCAATTGTTGACCCGCAGTTGTCAATACAGCTATATTCCTATGAAACTGATGCCAGGCATTTCCATGCAAGTCACAGATGTCACAATAGTCTTTATTTTATTTTCTGCAAAAAACTGTTCCCACCCATCAAAGAAGCGTTCTCCACACATACACATACACACGACAGATTTAGAAATATGACTTAAACCAGAACAGATGGCCCTTAAAAGTAAAACACAGTAATTCAATCTGGCTAATGGGAGGAAAGCCACAAACTGCACCATTTTCATTTCTTTGACTGAGAAACTCAGCTGAATTGCTTCTCCAGCTTTGATGCTCAACCCCTCTATCATAGTGTGTTTCTGTGTTCCCCATGCATATTATAAGACATTTAAAAGGAAAACAGTGTATATTTACTAGACATGTCTCACCATGTGCACAGACAGGAGCTATTAGTGCCTAGACAGAGGGGGAAATGTATTGTAATTGATTGTTACAAAAGATTACCCTCTTCAAGAAGCATCAAGCTATTTCAGAACTGCATTTGACGCTTTAGAGCGCTGTGCAAAGAAGACTCTTTCTACGGTGCACATTCACGCTGACATGTAGTTTGCAAAACAATTACCATGCGCTGTTGTTTGATCTTTGTCCCCACTTTGGTTCTTTGTAAGTGCGAGTACAACTCACTTGCCAGCCACGCAGGCAATCGTGGCTTCTATCAAGGGATGTCAGTTATAAGCAAATGGAATGCATATTCCTTACGCATGTCCAAAAACTGCAATAAGCAGTTGCTTTCACCACTAAAGTGATGTAGTTAAAATGATAATAAATTGCTATTGGAAAGCTGTGGCTGTACATGTTCTTGCAGTTATTTAAATCTTACAATGAGTCTCCATAATGTTGGTGAATGACATAGCAGCCTTTCAGTCCAAAACATATATTAGGTTTGGTGTGGAAAATAATTCAAAAAAGCCACCTTAATCGAGCATCTGAGTGCAGGTCTTCTTCAGTGAAGTTGAAGACAAAACATTGCTGTGTCTGCAAGTGATTTAATTTCACTCACTTTATGGATGTTTATGAAGAAATATCCAGTTACAGAGAGGCTGTATTCCCTCATAAGGTCTACCTAATTGCACAGTGTATTTGACTGGAGATTTCAACTTCACAAATAGATCAGCTCTGCATTTTGCACAGAAATCATAGCCAATTTGATTGGAAACACACCTATGTCAATTAAGGGTAAGTAATGTGCGCAAGGGGGGGATGGGTATTGAATCGGGATCGCCCAACTAGCAGAAAATTGGTTTCTAGCTATAGCAGCAATATAGCTTGGAAACTTCTTGTCAGTCTTTGGAGGAAATATATTAACCTGCTGGGCTATGGGCACAAACTTTCCAACCTTATTGTTGACAGGTTTTATGAGCCTAATGCACTTTGTGATGTATAGCATAATAACCCAGTCTATGACTGTAGGGCCTTACTCTTAATATCGGCTGCCGAGTGGATCAGGCAAAATTATTGTAATGAGACAAAATTTCCATACAACAGCAAAATGAGTTCATTACTCTAAGTTATATTGGTGAAGTAACCAAAAGAAATTGATGGTTTTATTAAGCTGGAATTGAATTTCAGGCATAAACAGAATTACGCAAACATGCAGACAGCAAACTGTAATAATAACATTAGTGCTATCAAAAAGGTTATCAGAATGGCCCCTGCTGCTTTTTATTCATCACTCTCAAACAGAGATACTATTTTCAGCTGTAGGATAGTTCTTATTTCCTGGTTTTAGTAGGGTGATTGACATTTCAGTCTTCTGTTTTAAGCTTAACTACAATCAGAAAAATAAAGGTGCTAACTGGAACCAAAAATAGTTCTTTAGAGTGATGCCACAGAAGAACCATTGAAAAACATGTTTTCTGAGTGTGGAGAGGCATGACCCAAAACTATGTCAGTCAGTGTAGTAGGAACCAGCATCTCACGTGTCCGTTTCTTCACAGCTTGCCCTTGCTCTACGTTGGGGATCTCAAGACCAGGATTCCAGGATTGATGGGAAATGTAGTCCCTCAAGCACACCCTGGGTCTGTTCTGGGGTCTCTCCGATTTGATAATTTCCTGTACACACCCAAAGGGAGGATTATTAGGATTATTTTACATGGTTGAGTTTGAAAATGGTTGAGTTTAGAAAACAAAATAAAACTGACCTTGGATATACGGATTAGCGTTTATACATAATACAGCATGGTTACACATTTTTTAATCACACAATTAAAAGCACAATGTGATTTAGGTGCCTCCTGAAGCTGCAGTCAATATCTTTTGTATCCATTAAATAAAGTATCAGTAGTCATTCCTCCCAAGGTTACCATCTCTCTCAGTGGCTGCCTATACTCTCCAGCTGTCCACTGAGGACTGCTTCGGTGCATCCTCTACATCTGCTGATTATGCTATCTATCAAGCCCAGCTGTCACTGCCCATTTAAACCTTTGTCAAGTCCTCCATGCAATGCAGCCTGCAGTAAACCAAGTAATTGCACTTTTGTAATCCAACACCTGAACATCACTTGCCCTGTATATTTCTAAAACAGATAAGCAAGATGGTGCATCTAAAGAGTAATATTTTGGGACTTGTGTTGCATGGATGGAGGAATAGGAAGTGGTCTTGATGACAAAAACACTGGTATCGAAAAATAATATTTTGTTTTTCTTGTAGTTACAGCAGGCTAATAGAAGGGAAAACAGATGCCAGCTGCTTTTTTCTTGTTGCCAAGGCACAAACAGGATGCTGGCAGCTACAAAGATTCAATTATAAAAAGTACAGAAAATAATTAGAAAAAATAATAGCACTTGAAAAAAAATGCCCCTCCAGAAATTGCGCATAACAATAAATCCGTTAATTAGCTCATTAATATTCAATTGGGGTCAGTGGACTTAATGGAACCTTTTTCATGGGCCAAGGAAATGTTTAACACTCACTTTTCCTCTGCCTGTTCTCATTATCAACTATGCACAGGCAGGCCTTATCAGCCCTCCAGATGGTGAGGAACAATGCAGCACCATTATCGTCTTACAGCAGCGTGTGTGCCTTGTAACCGGTGTGTGCCTGGGACAGTGAAGTATAGATACTGAGGCATTTAGTGTAATTGATATGTGGTATATATCGTATTGTTTAGGCCTGTTTGTTTGCTCTGCTGGTATTCAAGGCGAGAGGAGAGGCGAATATTGATTTTCACCACAGCCATTCCCGCTCTCACCACAGGTCACAGATAACTTGTCAACGCAGGTTTTTGGGCTGGTGTAAAATGCATCAAGACTAAACTCTCTCAGGCATAGTGGAGGATAGGGAGTTTCATCTCTGCAAACACAAGCCCTCTCATTGCTGTTACCTTGTGCATGAGAAAGATGTTTTATTCAACAAGTACATGGGATGGAGGGTTGTCCGAGCAAAAGGCTTTTTGCATCTCTGTTCTTTAAGGTTTCCAGTCTGTAAGTAATTTTTCTGGTTTGCAAAAACAAATGATAATTTGCTGGGTTAATAAATATGTTTATTTTTCAATTGTAAAATGTCCCTCTCAGTGTTTTGGTTCCAATTCTAAAAAAAATAAAATAAACAAATTTAAGGGATCTTTATCAAAAGTGTTTATTTATATAAGCTGATATATTGTTGTCAGATGTTAAACTCACAAATATTACTGACATTGGTATCAACCTCAAAAATCCAGACCATAGTGAAGAATACTATTTCTATAAGTCCACATACCATATGACAGTATAAGTATAGGCAAGTCCTAATATACTGTCTTCATGACGGCTCTTATGTTTCATTTGATGAATGCAGAAAAGCATTTCCTCCTTGAATGCAGCCTTCATCAGTCATTTTATCATTGCATTTTACAGCCAGTCAATCTGACATTCCTTACTTCATTAAGACACCTTGTCTGGTGGCACCGAGGATCTGAAAACTTGCTAGGTCCCTGCATCTGTACTCTCTCTCTATAAGCTTCTCAAATATTCAGATGAATTCAAGTTATTTTCATCAACATACGCCATCAGCCTATCATCAGTAAGCAAACCAAGACAGAACCACTCTTGCATACACAATTGGGCAGGAAATGACTGTGTCAAAGTCTATGGTAAAGCCAAGTTTAATTAATGTAGGTGTGATGAAAGCTACGTTGTCACTATGGGGCATTTTAAACCAATGACATTTACATTGCCTTTGTTGGGATCTCTCCCAGCAATCAAGAACACCAAATAATATTCTAGCAAGCATTTTACAGTTCTGCGATTTTCTGAGCAGAGTAAATAATGCAATCTGCTAAGAAATCTTCATTCACTGACAGTCAAAAGGGAAATTGATGCCACTTGTTACACATATTCAGTATATTTATTTTTTATCAGCATGTTCCATAACACTGTGGATTAATGTGCCTCAATTCGGATGATGAACCGTGACATCGTCATTTTCCATTAACGTGTGCCATCTCTTGTATCCATCATTGTATCTACAATAGTTAAATGTCAACCTTTTGAAAGCCAACATTTTCAGTCTCATCCAGGGTTATCCCCCTTTTAAAAAAAATAAGGCAAAACATGAAAGCACAGACTTTGTTTTCGTCTCCGTTTGAACCAAAAGCTGTGAATTTTTACAGAGATAAAGGCTGTTGCACTTGTTCTTAACATGTCAGTTTATTGACACCATTCTCACAGCAAAGGGAGATTATTAGAAATGATAGATTATCGCTTGAAAAAACAACATTTTTGTATCAGTTCAGTGGTGCAGAAAAATACAGGGATGGTCTGAATGACTTAAAGGAGATTTTCCCACATCTTTTTGTCAACTAAGTGAAACTAAAGACGGTATGAAATAAAATTGAATTCTTGTGGCTGAAACAATGTAGGTAGGAGGATTTAACAATGAATGCTTTTCTAAACAAATAACTGACAATGTCTTTCAGCAGTGAGAGCTAACCGAGCACAATGGCTTGGATTGAATGTGCTGAATCTGCTACGGCTATCCCACAAATAGAGGTGATCCTAAATCATGTGCTTAAAGGTTGCAGCTTGAGAGCCCAGGTGTCATGGATCATTCCTACTCATATCTATAGCTCTCACTATCTCACCCCATTCTCTCTCTCTTAGCTTAACTTCACCTCTGCCACTCTGTCAAACAGAAAAGCTGCCATCCTATTGATCCTGNCCAAATGCCCACCCCCTCCTCGAGCCCAGGCGTAAGGGCAGTCACTAAACCTGTGGGCAAAGGGAAAGAGGACGCACCCCACTGAGTGCAATTGGGATTTGAGAAAGTTAAACACTTCTCAAGCACAAAATTTCAGCCTGGGCAGCAGAGAGGGGATTCTGTCCTCAGGCCTCCTCACACTCACCTGATCAGAAGGTCAGTCCCATCAACCATCGTTCGCCTTGCCCATCTTGCACTCTCCTCGCCTTTCAGTAGCTCTGGAAGGGCTCAGCTTTCTCATTTACTTCAAACACTGCTGTCAACAGTTTTTGCTGCTGTCCTTGACTCTAAAGTGATACCGGATTCATATTTTGAGAATGACACACTGCGGGCAAAAGTGCAAAAGGGATGAAGTGAGATAGCAGATGAGGTCTTACAGTTAAACAAGGAACTTGGGCAGACAACACAAAACCATTTGCATATGTTATACATACATAGGAAAAAAATAGGTATTCTTCTCACTATTAGCCTTCCTGTCAGGTAAAAACCAACAAATTTCATTGCAACCTAAAAAGAAGTTTGTTCAAGGGTTCTAACCACAGTTAACATATGATGTGTGCATTCAAAACAACAAAACAGGTGTCTAGTAGATTTTAGAAACTGTCTTATCAGCATGTATGTGGTAGTTGATGTTTGTTGTACCTCATCAGATGCAAGCCAGGTTAAGAGAGGGTTCCAACTTCCAATACTGTATCCACTCGCCTGTGTTGTACTACACTTCACCCTCATCAGTGTGTGTCTTCTGTATCTTTCTCATTGCAAATCTTTGCTTTCCCTTACATGAACAAATGTTTGTACAATAATTTCTAGCTTGTAAATGTAACCCTTAATGTGACACAGATGACACAAGACAATAACAAAGGCAGCACAGGAAGAAGAAAAAAATGGAGGATCTTGTGAACATCAGATGAGGCACCGTAAGGGACACAGGGGTACACTTATACAAAAAGTTGAATAAGTATACAAAATGCTTTACCTTGTATCAAATATGAAATATAGAAAAATCATGCAGAGGATGTGATTAGACTACATTTAGCATATTACTCCATTAATAAATAGCAATATGTCATATTGTATAAGGAAATTAAGATTGGTTATTTAAGATGTTCTGTCATTTCACAACAACGCACCAACTACAATAAATGCTATCTTTAGATAGCTTTGTTTACAACCTTGGACACCGGTCACAAATCTAAGTTTAATTTTATTTATTTATATTGTTCCTATGTGAAAATAAAATCAGTGTACTTGAAGATGGATCTGTACTAACGATGAAGCACTACTAGTAAATAACCAGGGTACGTTTCCGGTCTAGCTGCCAATCACTGGTAAACTGAAAAAAGTATTAGTCAACCTGGCATATTACGACGAAGATACTAAAACTATTTAAGATACGATGTCATTTAATCACCCATCCATTCACCTTTTTAAAGGGAACTATAATAATGAACTTGGCAAACGGTGTTGTAAGGAGTTTCAGCTTTTACTTTAAATGTTAATTGATATTACATCATCTCAGACACACACATATTCTGCAAACATGTGTGTACCCAATTCCAAACACTCAAAATGCTCAAAGATTTGAAATGAGCTGATATATGGTTGTGTGCATATAATTCACACAACTGACTATGACTACGACTTAAATTTCATCAACGTCAGATATAAACTCTCTCTCAGGCCGGCTCTCCATGAAATAAGGTATCTAACTTCTGAGTCAGTCAGGCTGCCATAAAAAGCTCTCTCCTCAACCCCCTTATCTATGAAGCACCACTTCTCGGAAAATTTTCTTACTTTCACCGTGATTTTAATTTTTCCTTTTAGTTTGATCTACTCCGGCAACGTTCCGCCAGATACTTGCAGACTCACTTGGCCGTTAGTGCTAAATTCTCTGTGGTAGAGCCGGGTAGCTAGCTAGATAAAGTAGGTGTAAATGTATCAACGGTGGTCAGGAAGGGTCAGTCAAAGAACTGTGATACAATTTTTGCCACCAGTCTGCAGAGTAGATGCAAACAAAACATAATCAATCAGTTTATTTGTTGTATTGCTGAGAGTTTGTAGAGACGTAGCCCTATTTCAAGAACCTGCCAATGGCAGCTGACCCAATTAATTTGCCAATATAGATTTTTACTCACATCTGGCAAGTGGCAGGTGCTAATTTTGGACCCTGTAAATAACGGAAGGTGTCTTACAGGTTACACAAACCTGAATAAAAGATGATGCAGGCACAGGACAGGACACAAATTGGTCTAACCATCTACTGGGCATGCCAGTGAAAATGTCTATCCAAATGTACTTTCCTCCTGTTCCTGGACTCAGTGGTTGTTTATAATACAACTGTTAAACAGATGAGACCAGACAGGTCAACAGCAGGCTCCATGGATGTATACACTAACTGACTACAAGTAGTTTGTTAGTCCCCACAAATACTCCTGAAACCTTCCATTTGACTTTCTTTTTTTTTTTTGTAGCTGACGCCCATGTTACCTTAGTGCCCTTTATCTATTCAGACCTGTGGGTTTCCTCTAACAAAACCTGCAAGAGTGAAGGAGGGGTATTTAAGGCAGTATCAGCACCACAAAAAGAGCCGCATGTTAACAAGAACGAGACAAGCACATTACGTTCAAACAATGCAGCACTGCCTCCAATCCTGTGCTCTCTTTCACTCACTACATCCCACCCCCTCGGGGTTAGCAGACCTTCCTTCATGTTCAAAGATTATCTGTTAATCCAAAATGTGCAGGAGCATGAGACGGCAGGAAAGGGACCAATACTCTGGGGGGAGGGAGGGATGCATGGCTTTATTTGTTTGTTGGCTTTCATATTAATCCATTGGAACACAGTGCATTTTCCCCTCTTTTCTGGGCATGTGTAAATGTTTTAGAGCCATTAAATGGAAGATGGAATTTTCAATGGATAGCATGTAAAAGTATTAATTGTAAAGACCATTATTTGGTGTCCATGAGGCTGAATCAGCTTAGCCACTCCATTCCCCATTTGCATACAAAATGCTTTATTTTGGCAATCAATGAAAGTGCTCCACTGTATGTGTGGCTTATCACATGCTTGCAGGAAATGGATTCCTTAGCCATCTCGTTAAATTCTGTTGATGCAGAACAATTTGAAACATGGCACAGGCAGCAATGACATTTAAAGATGCCTCGGCTTAATTATATTTTGCAAACATTTGGGCTGTTTGTCCTCGGGGATAAAGTGCCTCCACTACAAAGTTAACTTGTTAATAATTCAAAATGAATCTCTCTTTTTGTTGAGCACCAATCATTATCTCCTATTAGTGCTGGTTAAGGGCATTCAAGGTGCCTGAAACGCACAGGGGAGACATGCTGCTATTTAATACTTAAAATGATGCACACACATGCAGCACAATGAACTTTGTAAATTTCAGCAGAAAAATCCAACCACTGTAGTTCATGGAAAACCTTTAAAACATAGTGGAGATGCTGAAGTGCACAAAAATAACTAAAGTGAATAAATGTTTTAAAATAAATACATATATACAGTACACTATATACAAAAATACAACTGGTAAACAGGATCTAGAGATGTTGGCAGAGAGTATGTAACTTAGGTGCTAAAAGCCAGGGTACGACTGAAAGTGTTTATAGCTGTTCTGAATGGCCACACTTGAAGGTGGAGCTAAAAGCCTGCCGTCAGACAGAGCGACAGTGAGACGCAATGAATCGTTCAAATGGAGATAACAATGCACTCTTTAGGACAGCCTCTGCTTGAAGGCATTCATTTAATCTATAGAGCTGAAACAAATATTAGGAAATTAATAGGAATAATTACAGAAATTAAAAGGCAACTATTTTGATAATCAATTAATCATTTACGTATTTCTTTAAGCAAAAACACAAAACATTAACTTGTGAGGATTTGCTGCTTTTCTTTGTCTAACGACAACTGAATATCTTTGGATTTTGGTCTCATAGTTGGACAAAACAAGGCATTTGAAAATGGCACCTTGGGCTGTAGAAAAGTATGACTGACATTTTTCACTGACATTTCATAGACCAAACAATTCATCTATTAATCGAGACCTTACCGTAGAATGAGCCATTTCTATCTACATACGCCGCGGGTCGTCTTACATGGAAGATGCCATGTTATGCTGCCATGTTTCTACAGTAGCGCAAATGGACAAACTGCTCTACAGAGCGCATTGTGTCACTCCATTGAATGCATACAAAGAAAAAGGAAGAAGAAGTAGTAGTAGTAGTAACAGTACTAGTAGTTGTCTGAGTTTTTAGAAGTAAGAAGAGAAATGAAATTTGGACAAGTGGAGAGCGTGTCCGCCACCGTAGCTTCTCCTACGCGCTTGAAAAGGGAGAGGTTAGCGGTGAGGTGGTTGTGATTCGCAACCTTTCCCACTAGATGCCACTAAAACATACACACTGAACATTTAATCAATAATGAAAGTAATCAACAGTTGCAGCACTGAATACATTTCCTGTTAAATGGGATTTCTTTTATGCATAGGCATAGATTACTGAAAAAAATGCATACATGGGTACAACTATATGCTTAAAATTTGGACAAAATATTATTATAAAAGCAACAGTTGCTGATCAGTGTACTGTATATATATGCTTCAACTATGACAACTGTAAGGTAACATAAAAGATTTGTTGAGCAGCAAAGTACTATGAATGTCTTATCCCTGCTTGTTCACAATAGTTCATAAAAGCAACACAAATTTAAATTGCATCCCTTGGAGATAGTGTCCGTCCTTCTGATACTAATAAATTAAAGTGTGCAGACTGGCAACCATACAACTAAAAGACAGTCAAGGTCTGGCCTATAGTGTAAAGCAAGCTCCAACTCCATTAATCCACCTCCTTTTCACATCTGTCTTTCTTCTATGAATACACAGGATTCAAATTTGTGACAGTGTGTCCTTCATGACACTCAAATCCAGGTGCATCCCCATCAATATCAGCAAAAAGAGAAAAAAAATTAAACCTTCTCAAAATATATACTGTGAGAGTGCATTGATTTAATATACTGCCATAAGCCCTTGCTCCTACACTCGACATGCAATTTGGAAATAAATTGACTGATTTAGATAGAGGCACGGGGAAGAGTAGGAAAAAAAACTGATGTAAACCTGGCGCGCTACTATTGAGTAAGGTGACATTGCGCAACAAATCACTTGCATGAATAGAGAAAGAAAACGATTTCTATTTCTAAAAAGTAATTTTGTTTGGGGAAGGTGCGTTGATTGCCATGTATGTGAATCTATTCCTCCCTCGACTCTAGGAGCATGAACATTTTATAAAAGTCAATGTTATATTTTGCTGTTAGCATAATAATCAGAAAGGCCAGACTTTCATCCAAAGAATAACAGAATCTCATTTATTCCAAGTACATAATAGAAGGCCAACTGCAACAGCCTATCTCTCCCGTGCTTTGTATACTGCTGTGCAGGAGCAGAAATAGTTGACTTTTGCAGCAGCAGAGTCCATTGTGTTTTAATTGAGCCCAATGAAGAATAATTAAGTAATTAAAGGCTTGATAAGAGCGAGGCACAGTAAACAGATAAAAGACAAGTGCTGGTATTAACAATATGGTACACTGCAGAGTGAATTGGACATACCTCCAATATGGCATCACTAAAAGAAGACAAAGCATCAAAGACACGACCCAAAATGGGCCAACGGTCGGTATGTCATTTCTTAAAAGAGCTTGTGGCTGTGAATATGCACATGGTCAGATTCAAAATGTAATACTTCCCAGCTGGATTTCTGGAATGGGAGTGCACTGTGATATTTTCACCACTCTGACATTAGCGGGTTTTATTTTTTGAGTAATTGCACAGCTTGATGTGTACTCAGGGGTTTCCATGAGAACGATGAAAGTCTTATTTCAACAATGCTGCAATTATGGGGAAATATGGGAATACATTTTGAGCCAGTTCACAGTTGAGTTGACTGGAATAATAGGAATAGAAAACAGAAACAGGGTGCAAGGCTGGAAATGGCAATTCAAAACTCAACTGTCTTTAAAATACCAGCCCATTATGAAAAAGAATACTTACAATTAAAATCTGTAATACCCTCTATGTGTCAAATACTGTAGCATGGCAATATTACTTTGAAGTAGTTCTTGGTGCCAAAATTTCCCAAACAGTGGTATCTGCTTTATTCAACATACAGCAGCCATAATCTCTGTTGGCATCATATTCTGGTTGGCAGTGATAATCTATAATCCATTCATCCAGAGAGGGTACACAAATGCATATTTGTTTCCTAGGATTAAAAGCTTATAGAGGGTGTATGGCATGGCCAATAATGTTCATCCATGCCAGCTACAGAATTTTCAGCTGCATTGTGGATATCTTTTTTTAAACAAGGCAGTATCCCAAGTATCTGAACACAAAGTATAAACTAAAATGTTCCAAAATGATTTGGTAGGGAAAATCAAATGTACATTTTCTACCATGACAATATGTCTTTTCAAGAAAACTTTACAGTTTAGCAGATTTGCAGAAGTGATAAAACATTTTGAAATAGTCACTAGATAGCTCTGCCTGCCAGCCCACCTTGTGGTCAGCAAACAAAACTGTCACAGTTCATAGTCCAAATGGAAAAGGTCTATAACCACTGTTTGACTGAAATGAAATCGTGCTGCAGAAACAAGATGCCAGTCAGAACACTGAAGAAAATACATCTTTGACTCCAACACCACTCATCATTGTACTACAGTCTTATTACTATCAGTATCATGAGTCTCAAAAGTAAAGCAAGGTAAGCACAATTGTTCATTTCAAATATCCACCCTTGATCAATGATTTGGTGTGCCCTGACATTCTTTACTAAGCTTAAATCTCATTGATGTCTGTCTACAAGCACAAAGTACACTAAGATTGTCCAAGTGCTTGAGAGGTGTAAAATGGGACTTTGCCCATGTGATGCACTTCAGCTTACTACTGAGAAGGCCTTAATGGTCCACTATTGTCAACTTCGTGATTTCTTGTACTTCTATCGGAGTGGTCCTAAGAGACCTTTTACTCTTTATCTTATTTTAGTCTCCTTGCATTTAAGAAACCCAAAGTTCACAGTGATGCTGAATTAATCAGCTAAAATCACCAGCTTAGCATGCATAAAATATATGCTTAATAAGTCAACAATATTTAATCAAGGCAACGTTTCTTGTTAACCTTTTATGAGCAAAAACTAACTTTTAGATCATTAAACCAGACATGATTGCTGAAGTGACAGTACATGTATGAAGTGCTGTCCACTCCTTTAACACATTTCAAAGTGTCCTTTGAGCTGCTCAATAAGCAAACTAGAATAGCATGTAATACATCTTAACAAGTTTCACTATTGTTCCCTAAGGCTCTATTTCAGGACAATGACATAACTTCATGCACCCACCACCCAATCAGATGGTAGCTTGTCCTATTAAGAGCTAAGAGCTGTACTAGACTTGTTGAACTTGAATACCAAGAAACCAGTTGGGCATGCTGTTAGAGGGCTATGTCTGTACTCACAGAATTGGAGTTACATCAAAGTAACTATGATTTTATATCAGTACAGACCTCTGCCCTTTGAAATTATTTGCTATTGGTGGAAAACCATGACCAAGGACTGTATGGAAAGTAGTGTTCTCAAAAGGGCCTGACGATGCAACCACAAAAGAAAAACAAAAGACCTGGAGATAATAATGGTTAGATCCAACAAAAAGTGAAGTCAGACTTCACTGGGGTACAAGGCAGACAGTAGGCCTCAGCCTCCAAAGCACCTCATAATAACCATTCAATTAATAGATGGCTCCTCAATGTAAAGCATTCATAGCCTTTGTGGGTTCTAACATGCGGAAACATAGTATATATAATGCACTAAAAGCTTAAAATCAATTCTACAGGTAGCTAATGACCAGATGAAAGAATGTGAGTGTTTACTTTATACAGATACATGTTTAGCTGGTGCATCTGAACAAGCAAAAGGCAATGATGGGTTTTTCATCAATTTCAGAATACAAAGCATTACAGCACGCCAGGCAGATAATGATAAATAGATACATAAAAGGTTCCATCTTTTAACAAAGATATGATTGCTTCAATCTTGAACACAACTGCATCACCTTTTTAACATGCTTGTCTCTAGGCAGGGGTTACCTTAAAAAGCCAGGTTTTCTGCAGTGTTTGATAACAATGTGTGAGTTACTGTTATATTTCTGTTTTATTTGCATCAAGCTGCAGGACAAATTGAGCCATCCACTTGTGAATGTCTTGGAGATGGTTATGACGACAGTCAAATCCCTGTGGGTATTTGAGAATTGCATAATAGCTGGAGCTGCATACTATCTACATAATGAAGAACACTGATGGTATTTCTATGTAATACATGGCCTAAAGATGACATATAAATACAGAACAGAATTGGAGCTAGATATGACACCTGGGGAACTCCACAAAATATCCAAATTGAGAAAGGCCTCTTCACAACACTTAAGTAATATTTTTAACCATTAACCTTTTATAAATTTGACATGTCCACCCAATGTTTAAGAAATATTACATGATAAACAGTGCCAAATGCAGTACTGAAGTCAACAAATCTGATCAGAATTAGCAATAACATGTAATTAATTACATTGAGTAAGTTCAGTCACACTGTTAATGAGTCCTAAAATGTGTCATAATTTAATAAAAGGATAATCATTCATAGAAGCAATATGCAGTAAATATTCTCCAGAAGTGTGAACAGAATAGGGAGATTGGTGTTTAAGATATTCACATCTCAGAGCTGGTTCAAAGCATATTGGACACAAGCTAGTTTAAATTAGCTTGTTGAAATAAATCAGTCATACATAAAATCGGCAAGACATCAAGACAAATTTTGCAATATCACATTTCTGCCCTAACTGTGTCAGCCCAAAGACGAAAACTATGGCTGCTAGAATGAGGAAAAGAGTGATACCATGTAGAAAACAAGCAAATAGCAAAACATCAAAAGCCAAGGGCAATCCGTGCAACTGACATGGATCCATACTGGGTTGAGTTATGTACAATGTATATATGTAGGTCACCCCAAGGAGGTATAAACAAAGCCTAACACGCATAGTTGAATTTTAAAGCAGGATTTACCGGCCCAATCTAATCACAAGGACTTTAAAGGGCATTGATGAGTTTTAGTAAAAATATTCGGACATATTTCATTCAGAAAACTTTGTGTTTGCATAGTTTGCAATACACATCTCAGAGAATTCCTTTATTTTTACCACTACTCTTCATCCTTTAGCAGTATGTCTAATGCCTTTCTTATTCTGTTGGTGCACTTATATACAAAAATACAACCGGTAAACAGGATATGGAGATGTTAGCAGACTTAAACAGACAGATATAAAAGGTGAATTATACTCCTCTATCAAAGCAAGAGCCCTTAGACCTAATCTTTGATCACATGTATGCCATCAATTATACGTCTGACCCCTGATCACTGTTTCAGAAAACCTTTTGCCTCTTGATATTCTTTGGAAGATATATGTGAGATTCATTATTTCAGTGCTAAAATGGACTGTTGCACCTTTAAAATGACAAAATATAACATAAATAATGCCACATATGTTTTTTTTAAAATTCCTACTATTCCAAACTCATTATAGTTATTCAAGTTAGCCTGCTTTCATCTAACTTGCAAACTTAGAAACATAGAAGACAGATGGCAGCAGGAAAATCCCATACAACTATCCTAATTTTTTGCATTTACCCCCTCCATATTTTTTGATATTTTTGCTAACTGCTCTATGTTATGTGTTCCATTCATTACTTGACTGTTGGGACTCTTGAGTGGGTAATCTGCAGTCTTCCTTCCATGCCACACATCTGTACCTGAGCCTGCACTGCCATCTGCTGCTCTTTGGTATCAAACACACACCAGAGGGTCTACAGAGTGGATGGGTTGATAGGTCATGTGGTGCATTCAAGTACTCATCGTAAATACATGTAAATGCATATTGTGTATTCAAGGCCTTTGCTTGGAAATGATACGAGAATTCTGTAAACATTACTTTTGATTGTTGTTGTCTGTTTTAGAAGTCAAGCAGCACAAACGTAGTTTGTCCTTTAGCAAAGACAAGGGCAGAAAGGCTTGCACATCATGGGTGAAGTCACTTAAACTGTACACTTTACTGCAAGTACTTCACCCCACCCCCCCTTAATGTTAGAAGGTAACATTACAAAACTACAGAGGATGCTCACAGCCAGGGGTGTAAAAAAAACACTACTCAATTCAGTGTCATGTTGGGTTATGTTTGGAACTTTCACAAGCCTGTTTTTTTAGCATTTAAGTATCAGTAGAAATAAAGTATAAAGTATCACTCCTCCTCACTTTGCCAACATGACAAGTCCAATGAGAAAAATCAGCTAGTAGAAGTAACAATGCCAATGTGTGTTTTTTGACTCTGACAAATCATAAAGTGATGCACTTTCATCCAAAGCCATCAGTCTACCACTTTCATCAAATCAGAATTACAACTGGGAGCTGGGAGCTGTCATGAAGTCGCACAGTTGAATCCTACATTGCCTCACATATCAATCGCCAATGCACTGATTAGCCCAACACTGAACACTTACACAGTGAGCTGCCTTACCTTAAACCAGATACTTTCCTCACCAGTCTCCGGGCAAAAGCATGACTGTCTGTCTGACTCATTTCCCAGCTTTGGCTTTTTGCTGCAATGACCCTAGATCATGACAAAAAAAAGAAAATACATTTTTGGAGATAAACTTTTTAAACTTGTGACACCTCCTAGAAATAAAATACCTCCTGATTTAGTCGGGTCTGTGTATGTGAACATGTGCCAAATAGCTTGGTACTTCATGTTATTAAACTAATTTTGTAACCTTTTCAGAACGCATTCACGGAAAGATCTATCTTGACCCATGAAATCCAGGGGTAAAGGTGGCGAGCTGATGCTGATTGTTATGCCTAAGTAGTGGGTAACCCCATCTATCTGCTAAATTTGGTTTCTGTAGGTTGTGTAGTTTCTGAAATCCAGATAAGGACATAATAATATAAGAATAATGAGTGCAGTGCACTAGGCCAGCTGATTCCCCCTTTGGGGATTTGTAGTCAATATTTCAAACAGCACTTGAAGGCAGCTGGTCTAATCTGGTCTAATCTGGGCAGGAACGTCAGCAGATGAGAGATGACATCTGTGGATAATAATTCCACTGTTCAAGTGAAATAAACCAACGGCTGTCATTTCCTGAGACAAAATGTCTATAACAACTTGCCAGAAGGTTACTCTGATTTCATGCTCTGTTCTCTGTGTTTCTCTCTTCCTGCCCAGAATGCTTTTACCCAGAGGAAAGAAGGAGATGGGGCAGCCTGAGGGTAAGGCGGCTTATCAGATCATCATCCATCAGAACGTCCATCTTCATCCTGCTCCATCTCCACGGTCTTTTTAGCTGCTGTTGTTGTTGTTGCCAGACTCTGGCTATACACCAGGCCTTGGGTCACTGCACACATGTTCATCATAATATGACTGTTTAACATTTATACATGCACATTTGCAAATGTTTAAATATGTTTAGGCCTTTTTATTTAAATATATGTATACACTAAATTAAAATATAAATTAGAAAAATAGCCTATAGCCTATATTTAAAGAAAGTGGACCCTTATCATGAATTTAGAGGAATGTTCTAATCACTCTGATTGAACCTTACATTTCAGAGTATCCCATATATCTGTAATGACTTAAGCATAAATATATACTTTGCTTCTTTAAAAAAGGGTTTAAGCAGTGATAATAATTAAACATGGTTGCATGTATATGCAGTAAAAAAACAGAAAGATATTTTTGATCTCTGGAACCACAAAAAAATCTATCGTTGTCCAGAAATGACACCAGCCATTTTCATAGCAAGTTGATTCTCTCTGAACAAAAGCATTGTAAAGGATATTTTAATATCAGCGCAACTCTGTTTTTATAAGTGTTATGTCACAAAATGCTATTTAGTTCACAAGTAAGTTACAATACCGTTTAATTTAAAAAGTTTTACAGATTTTTATCACAGCCTAGTTAACAAAAATTTGCAGTGCTTTAGGCAAATTTTAAAAATGTAAATAGCAGAGCAACTCTGATAAAACTATGACGCTGATCAAATGCTAACAAGTAACTCTAATCAACCATCTATAACCTAAACAATGACCACAAACAGATGGTAATCAGAAATTGAAATAATCAATAACCACACCTATTATACTGATCAACAAACACACCACGCTAACAAAATGCTACAAATCTGGCATACTGTCACAGGGGTACTTCCTGACTTGTACTTAATACTTTGTTTTTTGTGTGTTGCATCTGCTGTGTGTGACTTTAAAACTGAGCTGGCAACCCAAAATAAAATTATAAATCGCAGTTTCTTACCTTGTGACTCCAAACTCCAAACTCCTTGGTCCAAAGTTAAGAAAACGATGATGACTTTCCTTCTGCGTTTGAAATAGGTTTGGCGGCAGTCCAATAGTTGGTTATGGTGATTCAGTTTAACTATCATTAATCATTGCTAATAGCTGCAGCACGCTCATATCCTCACAATGCGTTTGGCCACAGATGGCGCGTTTTGACTTAATGTTGGAGTTTTGAGCAATTGTTTGAGGTGTATCTTCTGACTATATTGTGACAATGAAGACTATTCGTTGTTGATGGGCAATTTCAGACTTATAACTACCACATTCAACTTTTTGCCTGGCTAGTTTGCGGACAGGTCTGCCTGCTTTTGCGGCATTGATTGTAATTGGTGGAACAGGCAATCATAAGAAGGCACATGTGATTGGTGCAAAGAGGCCCTGAGGGCAGCAAAAATTACTTTAAAGGAAATACTAGTATTTGCTTAATCCAACTAACTAATCAGAATCACATTTTAGACACATTTTGTAGTGCAAATAATAAGAAATTACTGTAAGGTTTTTTGTTTGATCAAAAACACAAAAATATCCTCAATTATATTTCTTAAAGAAAATCAGTGTGAGAGCTGGCAGCTATTACCTGTACCTGTCTGCTACCACTGCCCAGCAATTTTTTAAATCCAGTAGGCCATATACAGGTTACAAACAACTATCATATGCCACAGACTTGCACAGCAGACAGAAACATCTGTTTAAGGGCACTCCATGACCACAAATGGCTGGCACACCACACATATGCTTGTAAATGTGTGACATCTAGTTCACCGTTGAAGAATAAAATAAATACAGCAAATAACTACCCTTAAGAAATAATGATGTCCATGTAAACAATGATTACATTTAGAAAGACAGACAATTTGCACAGTGCAGTTAGTGGGAACTGAACATTAAGTTCAAACACCATACAGCTGCATGATATTTTGAAGCTGTGACCAATTAACACTCTGGTCCAAAGTGAGGCTTGAACTAACATCTTCTGACACCTTAAACTGAGCTATACACTGCCAATAATGGCAATAATGTTAGCGTGAGATCTTGCAGGTTTTCCGCTAACAAAGAGCGAAGACAACGTAAGTGTGAGAGCTGCAGCTCTCACAGATGTAGGCCTAATATCCTATATATCCCCACTACTTACATGATAAATTTCTGAAATTAGAAAAGAAGCTACATGTACCACTGGTTGAGAGGGAGATCGCTGATCATGAGATGCAGGAAAAATTGCTCTAATTTATTGATATTGACTAAATGATTTTGTCTCCTCCAGTTGGGCCTGGGTTCTACCCTCCTGTGATGAATCAGCTGTCATTGCCAGCGGACCCAGAAAGGTGGGGTGTCGACCCATCTTACTCCATGACCCACAGTGCTGAGGCCATGGCCAAAATAAAAGGCATCGGACGAGGCAAAAAATACAACCTGATGGCTCAAGCAATACCCATATATGGCTTTGGGATTTTTCTTTACATCTTCTATATAATATATAAGGTAATTACTATGACTGTCCTGCATGATAGGCCGGTTATATAACATAATATACACTTTGTATATTAATAAAAAGGGTCATCATGCTGCTTTACACTATAATATTTTGTATGTCATGTAAATACAGTAATGAGAAATACCATGGTGATCTCTGTGACATTAAATGGCAATTAAATGTACAGTACATGTGTTTTAATTATAAATATTGCTATGTTCTATTGCTCAAATGATAACAGTTTCATGTTTACAGCTGACATGTAAGGGGAAGACTACTAAATCAGGAAACTACACTACAGTAACCAAAGCAAATGTGGAGAGTAAGATAAGTAAGTAGCTTCAGTGATTTAAGGTATTTGTGTGTGTAATTCCATTTCTTTTCTCATTGCATTTTAACAGCCCTAAGGTTCCTACTGATCTGTTTGTGGACCAATAGCAAAATACTTGTTTTATTGTGAAGGTTCACTTCTGTTTAATGTGCTAATAGAATAGAACTACATTATGTAGCTGTACAAATCAAACACACACCACGAAACATATGTTTGTGTGTCAACTTACACATGCATTTACACAGCTGCATACAATTTCGTTCAGTTACTGTTTTAATATCAAAATAAATTACATTTCTGTGCAAACAATGTTTTCTCTTTCAAATCTTGTAGTAACTGAGCACGAGTTTGCCAGGCTTCAGGAGAGACTACTGCAAACAGAAAAAATGATGGAGAGGATTGTCTCTGCAAAGAGTCATGGTTCTGGGAGGTAAGACTTATTTTTCTCTTGACATCCTACTGTTCACTGCCCGTAGCACAGAAGAACCAGGAAAAATTACTTCATACTGGGATAAATCAGCATAGACCTCGCATGGCTAAAAAATTGAAGAGAAAATGATTCCATGGCTGGAAAGGCCACTGGCATATTTTACTTAACAGCTACTGCTACTACGTCATTTTAAAAGTCATATAATAGCATCAATTGTCTAGAAAAATGAATTTATGTGTAAGGAAATGGGACATTATCTAGTTTAGCAAATGAAAACTCACATTGAGACTCACAGACTCAATAATATAGCCTAAGTGATTTTTATTTTATTTACTAATGTGGGCATCAGCTCACTCACTAAGGGGCTTGAGAGATCAAGGTACCTCAGATTTGGTGTGCCATAGCCTTGCCATTTCCTGACTCCGCTTATATATCTGTGTTGCTCTCTAGTGGCAGAAGGAGGAAGAGTAAAACTACAACATCAAAGAAGGAGGAGAAATTACTCAGACAACTTAGACAGATCACACAGCTGATGCAAGAGAGCCGGTTGGAGGGAGCCTCCCCAGAGATGGAGGCTGAGGAGGTCCCCTACAGTGCAGACTGGGAAGGTACACACCTTAATCTCCAAGCTCCTCACATCATGTATGAAGATACAAGAAGTACATTTGTTGCAGATTTTAGTAGCAGATTTTGTCTCCAGGCTAATCAAATCCATTTTTAATTATAAGAAGCTGCTCCATGCACCCAAACTTAAATTATGTTTTGTACACCAATGCAGGCTACCCAGAGGAGACCTACCCAGTGTATGATGAGTCCTATGACAGACCTAGATTTGACTCCATTATGCTGGAGGTACCGCTCAACCAGCCCACCGCCGAGGCCCTGGCAGAGAGGATGGAGCAAGAGGAGGAGGAGATCATGGCAAGGAAACTATCCATAGTGCAAGAGGAGGAAGAAGAGGATGAGGCAGAGGACAGAGAGGAAGAGGAGGATAAAGAGAAAGAAGTGGAGAAAGTAGAGGAAGACATAGAGGAGGAGGAGGAGGAAGACATAGAGGAGGAGGAGGAGGAGGAGGAGGAAGCAGAGAAAAGGCTCTTACTCAGCCTTCCTTTAAGCCAGCCTGATGTGGAAAGAAAGCTGGAGAGACTTGGTTTAGAGGTGAGCAAAGAGCTACAGTGTCACAATGGAGGGAAGAAGCAAATAAGCTTTAGTGACCACAGAGATGTGTTCCACTACCCTAAAGAGGATACATGTGAAGAGGAGGGAGATGAGAAGGAAGACGAGGTGGAGGAAGACGATGAGGGGACAGAGGCGGAAGAGGAGGATGAAGGTGATGAAGATGATCCAGTGATGGAGGCAGAGAGTCTGCAGTTCAGCTGTGAGGGTTGTCCCAACCCAGAGGAAGAAGCAGAGGAGGGTGACGAAGAGCATTTGTCAATGTCAGCGCCAGCGGGGGGTGACGGTCGTATCCATGCAGATGTGCCTAAAGAAGTCGGGGTGAGTGGGCTGAGGATGCGGAACAGGAGGGAGACGTAAAGGACTCTTCCAGTTACCTAAAATGAGTTTTTAAACATACAGTGAAATTGTGCATTGTTTATTACTGATCCCTTATATGTGTAAAACACAGAACTCAAACTGCAACATGCAAAGCTATTCTGAAGGGATACTTTTATATAAATAATAATAGGTCTCCTTTTACAACGTCAATGTGGTAAGAGCCTCTTATGCTTGTTGTGTATATTTTCAATTTCAGCATTTAAGCAGTAACAGTATTTTTGCATTCAGAGCACTTATCATATCTCTTTTTTTCTCATATAACAGATTTGGAACATTAACTTTTTTCACGCTAATTACAAGCTGTTATTTAAAGGCCCTGCACAATCATAGTTCACCCACACAGGTGTTTTCACTAATTCACCTCTTTTTAGGCAAGACAAAATGTGTACAAAAGGTGCTTGATTGATATCTCACCATCTCTCTCTTTTGACACCTCTTAAAGGAGAACTCCGGGCAATTTTTAAGTTAATCTTGATCGTTATACCTTTGTGAGTACTGTCTATAGAAAAAAAAAAAACGGATTGGTGCTTGCAACACGGTGTAATTTAAACAATGTTTAAGTTGCTAAACGCATCTTGTTGTCATGTAAGGGCCCTGTTCATGTTGAAAAGACATTTTAATTGCATTTTGTGTCTGTTAAGAGGCACAAAGACACTCTTTATGTATATGCCCCCATATTTGCCGTTTTAGCTGACTGGGAGCTCTGGGCATTAGCTGTAGCAGCTCTGTATTGGTAGCACCAATTTTTTTTTGTTTGTTTTTTATAGACCATGCTCACAAAAGTATAACAATCAAGATTAACTTAAAAATTGCCCGGAGTTCTCCGTGGGATAACTTACACTTAATCATTCTTATTGGTGTGTTGAGAATGGTGACCTCACATAATTCCCAGCATAGATCCAATCAGTTAATTTAATTAAAAACACCCGTGGGCGTGCAGAGCCTTTAAAACAATTTAAAGAAGTATTATGAAGTTACTGACTGCTTATTTGCTTTTTTGTTTTGAGAACAGTCAATAGTCAAATCAAGTAATTTAGTGTGCCCACTGAATGTTTGCATTATTTATCCTCATCAGATTAGTTTTACATGACGCTGTTGTTATTACTTTTGAATCAGAAAATGTGTTCATGTTCCACAGAAACCTTGGGTGCTCGTGGCAGGAAACAGAAAATTGAGGCTTTGATACAAATGAAATGAGTGTGCAGTGCCTGACACTATCATGCAATATCTGGCCCCACCAGGTGGTCCAGTGTGGTTCTACTCCTGGGGATGCTCCCCGTTGCGGTAATGCAGCACAGCAGATTACAACACACAGCAACATGAAAAATAACATCCAGGGAACATTGCAAATAACCCCACAGCAAGAATTATCATAGAAATAACAACTTTCCAGTGTACACACAAACAAAGTAAAAGCTTAGGCGTTGGAGGCTGCGCTGGAGGAGGCTTTTGCAAATTGATAGCAGCAGTAAATAGCAGCAAAGCTCCTGTCAATACACAGAGTAATGTGAGTAGGGGTATTTATAAATCCAAATCAGTGCAGAAAGTAAGATAGATCTCAGCTGTCACAGCAGCACAACTTCAACTTCAGGTGCCCTGCCAAGTCATTAGCTGTTTCTCGCATTGCTGCCTCTAGTGATTGTTGTGATGAAGTTACACATTATTAAACGCTGTAGGGAAATCCATCTTCTGCACTTTTAACTGTGTAGGAGCAGCAAAACTGCCACAGCACAGGCGTCAGTGTCTAGCTTCAGTAGTGAGGCAACTGTGTGCTATGGTCAAAGGAAATTAAGTGTTTCAATTTTACAGGAAAAAACGAAACGTTACTCATGTATCAGACAAATGTAATGACAACAGAGCACAGTCTCAATCTTCCAATAGAATTGGAAAATGATGTTAAAGGTTTGTTAAATCAACATAGACAACATAGAGCACAAGAGCCATGCATTTAAGTTTTCAGTTTGCTGTGTCTTTACAAGACAGTGAAGGAAAGCACTTTACTTCCCTGAAGCAGTTTGGCAGCTCCATTAGCACACATCTTTCTCAACAACCTCAGTGTTCTTGCAGTTGACATCAAACATGCACCTTTGGCCAAAATACCAGTTTTGTGATGGCACTGTGGACATTTTGACTTGTCATAAAGTGGTGTAACTAATAATAACAATGACTGCAATCCATTCCAGAGCATGTTTGTGTTCATGTTGTCGCGCTGCCTTGAATTGCTGGCACACCTTGCAGGCAAAGCCATAATTAATTATATTAGTTATACCCATGCTTCTTCTGGTGTGATGAGTAATACTGTCTGCTGCATTTGAAAGGAACATTACATTCCCATTGAACATGAGCAATGTTTCAGAAATGTGTATCAGTGTGTGTTAGTGTAAAACACCAATGCCTAAATTTTTTTTTAAAACATATTTTTCCCCATGTTGTAGTTGATCAAGGATAGACAAAAAGAGTCTGCAGCTGAATCTCAGTCTCAGAGGAATAGAGATACTTATTGATGAGTGGATGTAATGATCAAGCAGCAACCCCCATGGTCAGAGTTCTCTCTGTGATCATACAAGAATGCAAAGCATGGTCAAGGGCTGGAAAGAAAGAAAGAAAGAAAGAAAGAAAGAAAGAAAGAAAGAAAGAAAGAAAGAAAGAAAGAAAGAAAGAAAGAAAAAATAAGCCACAACAAATAATGCAGAATACAGTTTTAGCCAGTCACAAAAGGTTGACACAGCTGTCTGTTTTCAATGCTTGATTATCATGTCAGAAATCTCTGTAATGTTGGAACTGTGAATGCCAGTATAGTACCAAACAATGGACTCTGTTTGTACATCACACTGACACTCCTGAAGAATTAGTTAGTAGGCAAGGCTGTAGGTAAGCCAGTTACTCCAAAGTATTGTATTTTAATAGCCAAGCAAGCTTTTTTGTCCACACTGTTGTAAAAAAAAATGCCTCACATAATAAAGACAGCATTGCTTATCAACTGTGTGGATTTTATGTTGTTATACTTTCACGCATTATGTGGCAATAGATTCAGCATTGGGAACCGCAAGTGTAGCTCACATCAAGGTGACTAATACCAATTTTCTGGGACCGGGCTTTATTAGTGAAAAGAGAATGTATTTTGACTGGGACCTTGTTTTGAAAGAGGAGCAAAGTGTAAAAGACTGCATTAAATTAATTAAACATGTCATTCAAAATAGTACAGTAGGTTCGTTGGTTTTTTTGAGAGAACCGAATGCATATGACTTAATTAAGTTTTATTTTTTTCCATGATCAAAGGACTGGGAGGACCACCACAGTAAATTGTACACCATTTACTGTACATTACAACTAGGGCACTAAAAACAGAAAGTGAAAGAACCTTTGGTTCCTGGACAAATGTATTAAAAGCAGATTTTACAGCAAGAGTATCAACAATTTTAAAATAGAAATTTAAAATAGTTAGAACACAGTTGAGTACAAGAATATCACATTTGATAAAGATTTCCTCATTACCCACAGTAACTGTAGCGGTATCAGAGATTGTTCTTTGCCTTCATTCAGCATTTTTTAAAGTTCATAAAATACAAAATACTATCAGATATTTGAGAAAGGATACTTCCCCATAAGGAACAAGAGGAATAACATTTTGAGTAAAAACGTGAACAGCAATTAACCACGTGATATAGAAACTTACAGCCACTCAGATGAGGAATGTACCAAACTCCACTCTAGTGGAGCATAAAATTAATCAGAGATGTAAAGAGCAAGACATGAATTATAAGTGTTGAAGCTGTGGCAGATTCACACTGTTACTGTGTGTTTGCTGGCAGTAAGTCAATCTGTTCAGTTTATTTTTTCCAAGCAGGAGACATCAGAAGATACAAGCACAACCGTAAGCCTGAGTGCCTTGGATATTATATCTGCTACCTGATGTACAGTAAAATGTAAATAATTAGTCACCTCTTCAGTGTAAAGTGGAATTTAAATATGTCTGGACAATCACTAAAATATTGTCCAATGATGTGCACTTTGGATATTTTTATCTTCTGGAGGTTTTGTAACTCCAGCCACAACTTTAATCAGTCTAAATGAACTCCGCACTTGACAAATGAATTCATTGTAGCTACAGAGAAATATCTCCAGTGCATCTGAAGACATTAAGGATAGCAAAGACCAATTCAGGCTCAGCTCATTTTATGGTCAAAGCGCAACACTGGAATTAGTCTTCAAAGGCACAGTAAAGTATGTACAGCTATAGCTCATCCACTACAGACTTCAAAGTAAAGTGCACCATCATCCTATACATTCACATACATGACACACAGCACAGTGT
Source organism: Lepomis gibbosus (assembly GCA_029875015.1). Taxonomy (NCBI): domain Eukaryota; kingdom Metazoa; phylum Chordata; class Actinopteri; order Centrarchiformes; family Centrarchidae; genus Lepomis; species Lepomis gibbosus. The sequence goes on along the minus strand of JAPMOB010217182.1, from coordinate 10,224 downwards.
AACATACCTTTGTCCTGCTCATGTCCATCGCTAATTGTTTTGTGTGGATACAAGAGATATTCTTTCTTGTGATGCTAATTTATGTGCTTGCAGCTCCATGGAGCCAATCCAGCTGAGATTGTTGCAAATGATAACAGAAAACAAAATAAACATGTAATAAATACATAAATAACAAAATAAATATATAGTGACGTGCATGTTATTCTTAATTCAGTAACTATATAAGAAGTATTCATGCTTGAGGAAAAGTGTGATATTGTGTTTTTTGTGTTGCAGATTACATAAAATCCAGTCAACCTTTAAAATATGTAATTGTTAGTTATATTTTACAGATAAATAAATGTTAATTTTCTCTAACTACAACATAAAGGAACCTTGTTTGTTTTTTTTTAAATGCCATTGCAGTAAAAAATGACTATAGTTATCAAAACAAATTAATTTGATTTTGAAAGTGGATTACTGTTTGTGCTTTGTTTTCGTGCACTGACCATCCCGACGTCCCACCCCCACCCCACCCTCACACATACACACAAAACTTGAGGCCCATAAAGCCCTTTGGGTTATGCAGGACTTCCATGGTAGTGGGTGATTTGGAGATCTCAAATCTAGCCCCGGGGATAAATTAAGCCCTTGTTGAGAGGACAGATGAACCAGTTCTCCACTGAACTTCAGGCTGGGGATCTATTCACAGGCTAACTTGCTGTCAAAGCTGGAAAGGGCAATGGCAAAGGCTTGCAGGGCACACATTGGGTAGTTATAGTCCATGGTGAAGACATCTTCTGCCACACGGCCAAACTGCATCACAATGTAGTCAGCTGTAGGGGAGAAGAACCAGGAAACATATTTTGGATAAGTTGCTTCAAAACAATATTCTTCCCTCCCTTTAATTTGTATTTTAATAATGGGGCCCAAAGCATTCAATATTTAATTTTAAAATGTTGTTATGAAACAAATAATGTATCTATAATGAATAAATAGAGGAGTGTGTTCAGGAAATTAAATACTAATTTGTTGCATCACATCCCACTCCCTCTCTTGTTGTCTTTCTCCCCTTGTTTCCTGTCTGACTCTATACTCTGTGCTATTCAAAAAAGGCAAAAATGACAGCAGAAAATCAAATACTAATATCATATACTCTCATTGGCCACTTCATTAGGTACACCTTAGTACTGGGTTGGCTCCTCCTTTTGCCTTCAGAGCTGCCTTAATTCTTCTTGGCGTACTTTGAACAAAGTGTTGGAAACTTTCCTCTGAGACTTTGGTCTATATTGACATGCAGTTACTGCAGATTTGTCGACTGTGCATCCATGATGCGAATCTTCCGTTCCACCACATCCCAAAGGTGCTCTGTTGGATTGACATCTCGTGACTGTCGAGGCCGTTAGAGTACAGTGAACTCATTGTCATGTTCAAGAAAACCAGTTTGAGATGATTTGAGGTTTCTGACATGGTGCTTTATCCTGCTGGAAGTAGCTATCAGAAGATGGGGTACATTGTGGTCATAAAGGGATGGACATGGTCGGCAACAATACTCAGGTAGGCTGTCACATTTAAACAATGTTCAATTGGTGTCACGTTTAAACAATGTTCAATTGGTACTAAGAAAATATCCCCCATGCCGACAGCCACCAGCCTGAACAATTTATACAAGGCAGGATGGATCCATGGTTTCATGTTGTTTACACCAAATTCTAACCCTACCATCTGAATGTTGCAGCTACAATTGAGACTCATCAGACCAGGCAACATTTTTCCAATCTTCTATAGACCAATTTTGATGAGTCTGTTTGAATTGTATAGCCACAGTTTCCTATTCTTAGATGACAGAAGTGGCACCCAGTGTGGTCTACTGCTGCTGTAGCCCATCTGCTTTAAGGTTCAACGCTCTATGCCTTCAGAGATGGTATTTAGCATACCTTGGTTGTAATGAGTTGTTATATGGGTTGCTTTTGCTTTTCTGTCATCTCGAACCAGTCTTCTCATTCTCCTCTGACCTCTGACGTCAGCGAGGCATTTTCGTCCACACAACTGCCACTCACTGGATATTTTCTCTTTTTCGGACCATTCTCTGTAAACACTAAGGATGGTTGTGGGTGAAAATCCCAGTAGATCAGCCCCCTGGCACCAACAACCATGCCAAGTTCATAGTAACTTAAATCCCCTTTCTTACCCATTCTGATACTGGGTTTGAACTTCAGAAAGTTTTCTTGACCACGTCTATATGCTTAAATGCATTGAGTTGCTGCCATGTGACTGGCTGACTAGCTATTTTTGGTAACACGCAATTGAACAGGTGTACCTAATAAAGTGGCTGATGAGTGTATTTTTAAAACTTAAATTCAGTGTTAATAAAAATGAAGTTATGTGATTGCTTATTCAGACCAACCAACTGCTAATCACACAACTGTCTTTGCCCTGTGACTTCATGAAATCATGAAAACAATTGAAGAATTAAGTTTACAATGTGGTGAGCTTTTTTTAACTGATTGGATTATTGTCTTTACTTATTCATACGATGGTGCATTTCATACCATTTTATTTATTCATTTAATATCGAGCACTGTCGGTCTCTGTATTACTTACTAAAACACTCATATAGCAAATACCACACTGAAAACATACAGCGCGCCTTGTCTAGAGTTACTTCACTGTGATGTTTAGGGTGTATATATTAGTTAGTGCATGTTAGCACGAATACTATTACCGGGGAAAATACTTGAATCTGATTAACAGGCATTATCACCCCAAAATATAGTATGGTTGATTTAGATAACCATTGCAACAGTGCTTTTGCTACTGTTCACCGGTGACACTGAGCTGCGGCATTCTCTGTTTCCACCTTTTCGTCTTTTTTTTGTCAGGACAATTTGATGTTTATTATCATTTATGTCATTTATTTCTGCATTACTTACTCTCACTGATTCATTTTTAAAACGATTTATCCATCCATTGTTGTAGATTTTTTTTTGTTGTACTAAAACTTATCACTGGTTGGGTTTGTAGGTACAGCACAATGTGACTGACATATATGCACATACACAGATCTGTTCATTGCAGTTAAAAATAAACCTCTTGCAGTTTAGAGGTATGGAACTCACGGTCATTGTCGTGAATGATTTGGAAATTTTTGACGGAGGCCTGAGTGACTCTGCCATGGAAGTTGAGCACATAGGATTGTGTGTCATCGTTCCACACAGGCGTCTTGTTATGAAGTTCAATCACACTCTCTGTGTTCTTGTTCTGCCACCTGGCCAGCAGTGACTCATGGTCCTGTAATGAAGAAGAACAGAATATCTTTGGACCTGGACATCGTAGACACCAGATCAATTATGTAAGTATGTTAGTAAGTATTAGAAGAGTGTGGCCATTTTCAGTAACACCTACATTTCGTGGCCGAATAGACACTCTCTCATGGTCCATGTTCATTCCAGGAATGATGACGCTCATTTTGCGAGGTCCTTTGAATCCTAAGACATTAGTTTCCTAGGTTGAAACGATGATAAACTGTATGGTAAGCAGGTTCTCAACAAACTTGCAAATCTTTGATAACATATCACAGCATATTATAATTAAAAATGAGTTATGTCACATTGTATTTAATAAAATATACGACATTTTTTTAAGAGTAAGAGACAAAAATACATTTATCCATCTGAAGAATTATATACTACTATCTACTGTAATTGATGAAAAAAAAACACATTGTTATTGTGGACTTAAAAGTTATTTCTGTCTGCAATGAAAGTTAAGGTCATTCTCCTTAACAAATGTTTGATTTGATGCAGATATGTAGATGACAACTTTATTTCAAACTGATTATGGCAATGACCTGCCTCCACCGTTTATCATGAATGTCTTCATCTGATTATTGAGTTAGACTCTCTACATGGAACTCTGAATTTCAAAGGCCACCAGAAACATTACACTGGATGTTGCATTTTCAAAGCAAATAAAAATGACTTATACTTCTGACATTAAAATATTCCATGTTATGTAGCTTATTAGAAAAATGGCATTAATTCACATGTAATCACACTGATCTATCATGCATTTTATTGCCAACTCATTGCTCAACATTTGTCTCCAAGGTTAGGAAAAACTCAGTAAAAGGGGTTAAGAAGTATTTTGATCAACTCACATAGCAAATGGCTGCTAGCTCTTGACGCAGGTTGCTAGCTTCCAGGCTGGTGGTGCTCTTAATAGGGTTCAGACCGCTGTCATATACAGTGAACTTAGTTCCCATGAGGTTAGACCTACAAATAAAACACAATAGACTGATGAGGTCTTACGGTTAGTGTGTGTGTGTGTGTGTGTGTGTGTGTGTGTGTGTGTGTGTGTGTGTGTGTGTGTGCGCGTGTGTGCGTGCGTGCGTGCGTGTGTGTGTGTGTTGGCATGGTGGAGGAAACAGCACACAATACTGTGTATTCAGATTTTGCAATATGAAAGTAATGGATGCTCTGGGTAGAAATATGAACTGCTATGTTCCAACTACAAATACAAATTAACAGTAATTGTTCCCAACTTATGATTAACTAGTGAAATGCCTGTTGACTGATTCTTCTGATAAATACTTTAAAGTAATTTATTCAAGAGCCTATCTGCATTTTTCAACTCCAATCTGTATAAACTCGACTGCTCATTGGAGTAAATCATTTTCAGCTGATGTGCATTTGTGTAAAGGGGCGAAAGTGAATCCTACCTTATATCAATGTGTGCATGATTATTAGGGAACTTCAATACCACAGGTAAAACGGGCCAAAAAAGAGATTAAACAGACACTGAAAAGTCAAAAAAATTGTAAATTGTAATTGGATGCAACAGCTAAACTTTTGAGGTGTGACCAAATCAAATGTTTGGGGCTCATGGAGAAGAAAATATGCAAATTAACTGCAAAAGACTTGAGTAGAATTAAACGCAGAGCAACCAGGAACCCATTATCCTCCAGTGCCACCATGCTCCAGTACTGCAACTTACCTGGAGCGCCCAGAAGTACAAGGTACCAAGTGCTCAGAGACATGGCCAAGGTCAGGAAGGCTGACAAACGACCACCACTGAATAAGATTCACAAGTTGAAGCATCAAAATTGGGGAAATAAATATAGATAGATTTTCCAAAGGTTTTATTGACAGATGTAGCGAAAGTGACTCTTGATGGACCAGATGGATGGGCCTGTGGCTAGATCACTGATGGAGACAGCACCAAAGGGGTACTGTTATGAACTGCTATCATTAAGGATGAGATAGTTGGACCTTTTCAGGTTGAAGATGGACTGAAACTTAACTCCCAAAACAACTGCCAGTTTCTGAAGGATACCTTCTTCAAGCAGGTGTACAGGAAGAAACCCTCAGTTTTCAAGAAGGTCATGATATTTATGCAGGACAATGATGCATCACATGCATCAAGTACTCCACTGCTTGGCTAGTAAGCAAGGTCCTCAAAGATGCCCAAATGATGATCTGGCTCCTTTCTTCACATGACTTGAATCGTATTGAGAATTTGTGGGGCTTTCTCAAACGTCAGATTTTACAGTTACAGAAGACAATACACCTCTTTGAACAGTGTTTGGGAGGCTGTGGTTGCTGCTTCAGGAAAAGTCGAAAGTCGAAAGTGACAGACTTCATGGTTACAAGGCTCATGGCACTTACTGAAAAGAAGGATGGCTATATTGGTTACAATATTTTTGAAAGGCCAAAAATGTAATTTAATTGTCATTTTGTGTTGTTACACACACTCTAAAAATTGAGAATTAACAAGTTATTTCTTAGAAATTTGGTTGCCTAATAATTCTGCACACTTATATATTCTCCTGAGCCAGATAAAACTCACTTTTTCTTAGATAAACATTCAGGTTTGAGGGTTCAATTACATTTTGGATTGATGGAGAGCATTGTGTTTGTTCAACAGTAATTTGAATCCTGAGGAATACAATTTGCCTAATTGTCCATGCAGTGTATATTTATGTGTGCATTGTAGGTAAGTAACATTGTCTGCAATGGTTTTTCAAAGCCACAGCTTTAAACAGCTGACCGTATACCTCTGATCCGCCATACCTCATTTAGGCCAGCCACCTCAAGAACTCTTGAGAAGCACTGATGAAAGGCAACTGTTCATTTAGATTTAGATCTCCATCTATCAAGTGGGATTTTGATTGCAAAGGTTTGAGCAGTGCATCGACCAATGGTCCGGCCACCTCTGAAGATTAAAGGCTGCACAGAGCCATATTTGATTAAACTCCCCAGGAGTTTCCATGGAGCCACTAACACAGCCTTGAGGCTGTCTCTGAGGATTATGTCACTGCTTAATTCCTACCAATCTTACTGTGGGCTTGCCGGAGTTTATATCTAATGTACATTTACGAGAGAGACGTTTTTTAAAATTAGTGGTGAATTACAGAAGGATCAGGGGATTTCTAAATTATACATTTTTATTGGTGAGACTAAAAAAGCACAAGAAGTTCTTCTACTAAATGGTCCTTACTTATATACATAAGTTGCTGTATATTCATAATAAAGCAGTTAGATCCTGATTTGTTCATCATTTTTCCATTTATGGTGCAGTACGCACAGTTTTGTGAATCGTACTTAGTGTTACTCATACAGAGAATTTATAAATGTATTTCAATTATTTACACATGGAAATATGTTCTAGTTAGATTAAATTTCCATTAAATATGAATACCAATTTGTATCAACACCAAATTCAAGGCCAAAAGTAAAGTTATAAAAAAAATAGTATGGGGTTAAACATTTAATGTTATTATTAAGTTAATTTATAGAACATTTGAATAGCATAACATTCCAAAAGTTAAATAATGAATCAAGTACAACACTTAGAGGGTATTTTTCAACCTGGATTATTATCCCATATTTTTGTGTCTATGTGACTTATTGGGGCAAACACGCTAAAGTTGACATCAGCGAAACAAGCCTGCCATGTAATCCTTGAGGGCAATTGTGCCCCGTCAAAGTACATCCACTAAAGTGTATTACAAATGTCTGACAACATTCTAGAAAGGATCCATACAGAATAAGAACTTCCCAGAAACAGTCGTTCTAGTCAAAGCCGCCAGACTCTGCTTCTGACTCTGACTACTGCTGCCTTGGTCTGTTAGTTTGTCTGTGTTATTGTGTGACTTTAGTGTTTTAAAGGGTTAAAATAACCAAAACCATGCAATAACACAGACTAACCGACTGAGGCAGTGGTAGAGCAGAGAGGTAAAATTACTGTTTTCAAGTCTGTCTGGTGGTTTTGATGAGAGTGATATAGTGATTATTTCTGGTTAAACAATATATATATATTATTATTTATATATGATTATTTCTGGTTAAACAAAAATGATTTTCCTCTTTTCTATGTAGGAATCCTTTCCACAATGTTGCCAAATCCAAATTGCAATCTGAGCCTATCATCGGCAAAAACAAGCAATTTAGTGGACGTGCTTTGACGGGGTGAATTGCCTGCAAGGATGACATGGCAGTCCCTGCTGCTGCCGAGTGCTTGCTCAATGCTGGACCACTTTCAAAAAATATTTTCTCAATAAGTCAATTCACAAAAACAAGGGAAAATAGGGTCCAGGTTGAAAAATAACTAAGTTACCCTTTAGCATGATGATAACATGAAGACTTACCTCAGTTTACCAATGAAGCTCTCTCCACCTCGAGACAGATCGGTGGGATCAATGGAGATAAGGTAATTTGATGTTTTACTCTTTTTTCGCTTCCTGCCAGCTAACAGGAACACCTGTGACAAGTCAAACCAGACACCAAATTAGTAAAATATGAGCTTCACCAGTAGACTTAAACACAATCAACTTATTGAGACATAGAAAGCATGAAACTACAAAATAACCTATAGACAGATATGTCTGTCTATAGCTATAAATTGAGCTTTGGAGTAAGGTGTTTGATTACAATAGTAAGATAACTTTTTTTAAAAGGTTCCAATATTTATAGCTTATTGGAAAACATATATCAACACATTTCATTCTGATGATACTCATACTTGTAAAAAGTACATTTTCTGTAGGGGATACTTGTTTCAACCAGGTACTTGGTCCACCCTAGTAACAATGTTTCTGCTCCCTGACCCTTCTCACCTTCTTGCCATCTTCTCTCTCTAGGTGAAGGTAGTAGGTGGGGTACATGCCTCTGTCCATGCCCTTCTTGTCTCTGGTAATTCTGCACTTCACTCTGACTCCCTGGGGTGCGGGGCGCAGAGAAAACTCCTCAAGGTCATCTACATCGATGGCTGGTTCACTGACTGGTGGAGTGGGTGCCGACGCTACCTCCTGGTGGGGGGAACAGCCCAAGCAGGGTGAGACACCTTGTGAAATTGTGTACTGGTGAGTGATGTGTTAGAGTTGACTTTCATTACAACAGAGTAATGAGTCTGAAGATCAAAGTGTCCACTGGGACTGAGAATGAGCACACTGTGTCTAAAATAAGTACTTGCTGTAGAGACGGAAGATTTAGTTGACTGAAGGGAAAAGTTAGAGTGGCATGAGGAGCAAAGAGAAATGATGGTTTCTCTGTGAATGTGATGAGGCTTCAAAGATGCAGTTATTAAACAGGGTTGCATGTTTATCTGAATCTCCCATCTCCAACATTTCCAATACCTTTAACATTAGATCATGCAAGTTTATGGCTTGCTGACTTCAAGTGATCAGAAGTGAGCAAACTAACAGCTCACTTACTGTTGAAAGCAAAACCTATTTTCAAAATGGATTTTTTTCAGCGCACAAATACAGAAAAAAGCTGTATGGGATTAGAATAAAAATAATACCCCTCTTTAAATAGTATGTTTTATAACAAAATGCACATTAATTCTTACAATGGCGCACCCGGGACTCTATGCAAGTCTCTCCAACACAGGTTGTATCTTTCAACCAAACAACAGTTTTTTCCTTTCAAACTCCAAGAGGTACGTAAGGGGTCTGTATGAGATTGTTGTTCCACCACCTGTGCGGATCAAGACTTTATTTGATATAATTTTGATGATTATTATATCATCCGCACTGTAACATACACAGATAAATCAGTTTGAGATGACATCTGTGTGGTGAATGAATAAATGAAAGGCCAGAAACAGCAAAAGCCCAAAATAATTTCAATATTGTTTTTGCAAGAAAGTGAAAAGCCAAAGGGCAACAGCACTTTTTCTGTTTCACATTAAACCATTGTTGTTGTCCAGCTGAGCGACAATATTGAATTTGACATTTGACTGCTTATTGTTAACAGGCAAAAGCTGCTGTTTGCTGGGCAAAATAAAGACACATCATGCAGAGTAGAATGTGTGTTGCAAACTTCATTTTACCTTGCATGACTTCTTACTGGTGGCAGAACCTGGTCTCGTGTTGCTATTGAGCTGTGAGGAACTGGAGCTAATTTCATCTTCATCGTCTTCTTCTTCATCAAAATTCATACTGCTGGATATACCTGCACAGACAAAAAAACATACAAAAAGCAAACAGAAAGAAAGACATGTGACCAATTTTCCCCTTATGTTAATTGGTGACATTAAATGCTGCAATACATCCACTCTTCATCCACTGTTTTTATTGCTTGAGGTTACTTGAAATATCTAAAGAATGACACAGTTTGAGATTCCATAGAATGATTTGTGCCCCATTTTGGTGTCTACAACTAGGCTGCATTAAATCATGAATTAAATCAGCCACTGAAATTTTCATACATTTGAGCTTTGCAGTCACTCTTATCTCTGGTGTTCTAGCAGGAATTTCCCATGCATATTGTTATAATGGGAAATACAGGAGATAAAATATAAGATATGTGTGCTAGTAGTGCAGTGCCCATTTGCAGGGGCCAATGTGATGCCTCCCTGCACTTTTTAGATCAAAATTTGCTTTCAGTGCTTCCTCAGAACTTTTTCAACATAGTTGAAACTCGAAAAATTAGCATTTCGTGCAAAAGTTCATTTATTTCAGTAATTCAACTTAAAAGGTGAAACTAATATATTATATAGACTCATTACATGCATATTTATTAATTCTGAACGTGTCACAAGTCCAAATTGCACCGAAAGCGACACTGCTCTCCCTTTGGTCCTCAACAACACCCTCTCCCTATCTGAAGTTGATTGGAAGAACACTTCTTGACATAATCAAAATACAAACAGACGGACAAACAGACACACACATACACACACACACACACACACACACACACACACACACACACACACACACACACACACACACACACACAC
>JAPMOB010217179.1:0-13152 GCA_029875015.1 Lepomis gibbosus | reverse complement strand
AAACGGGAGAGGAAACGGGTTAGACAGCTTATATACGTAAGCGCTTGTGGCTGGATTTGAGAAGCACAGGTGGATGGGATTAGTGGAGTACGGGTGGTTGATTGGAGGTATTGAAAGAAGCGCAGGTGGTAGGATGAGTGAGGGAGGCGTGGTCCTGTTCCTGAACCTCAGTTTACAAAACTCCATTTAAAGGCGCAATGCCCAATTTACACAAAGAGGCCTTCCCACCACCAAAAATGTAATCACAAGAAACAAAAGTAAATTTATCACACGCAGATTAACCTACAGGTCTTTTAATACAGTGACAACATAACTAAGTTAATGTTAATGATGCCAATAAACTGTGATGTTTGTAAACACGTGAGTAAAATGATTGTTATTTGCCTCTTTTTTCATTCATGCATGTGGAGATACATACAAATTTGAGTGATTTATGTGTATAGTATATTGGGCCTTAAATTTACCCAGGTTGCCTGATGCTATTTCAGAAGCATCATGAAAGGTTTCAAAAGCACACACATTGTTGTTTTATTTTAAATGTCTTTATGTCATTTTATTTGACCTTGTTACGCTCTACAGTGCTTGCAGACCTTTTGTGATACACTTTGGCCTCAGTAAAACTACATTTTCTTGACTACATTTTCAAAGGAAAAATGACAGGGGAAAATACATTCGGTAGTTCATTCTCTCTTCTTGTCCTCCTCCCTTCCTTTAAATATCAGAATCAATTTGCAACTCTGTAATTACATGCCAGAAGGCTTTCATTACAAAATCTATATGTACAGACATAAACATGCGTATGTACAAAATTTAGATTCTCTAAAATGAATAAGCAATATGTTGGAATACACTGACTCTAAAATAAACCATTTCTAAGTAAATGTCTTAAGGTGACTTCACAAGTTCTCTCCACAAATGAGTTCACCCTTGTGAGACAGTAAGGACATTTCAATCTGTCCACAACCTAACATACAGTGGGACACAAGGGGTGGGGGTTAAACAGAAGGGAGGAACGAGTCATCTTAGGTAAACCTCCCAAAAACAGCTCCACTGGGCTGTGAAAGCACAGTTGCATGTAACCCAGCCCCTGACAATACTAGCATCTGTTAAGCATTTATTCCTCTCCAACTTACATGATTAGTGAAGAGGTTTGGGATGAGATGATTTAGAGAGCGGATACGGGATATGATTAGGAGAAGGAGTACAAATTGGTGGGGGAAAAAAATAAAATCAAGCAGAAATCACAAGTAGTTACAGACTGTACTGTGCCTTTCATGTTGAAGGAGCAGCTTCCTGTGTGGGCCTCGCTGCCACAGACTCAGCCCCGGCAGCAGACCCAGTTCTACCTCCATCCCGGCTGCGATGCTAATGAGTGTGGCGAAACTCCTCCCTAACGCTGCATTGGGAGTCTCAGCCAGAGTGTACCCTTAGCCACGCGCTAACCACTCCTCCCTCCCACCAACCATGCCGTTTGTCCCATCCAGCTTGTTACGCTTAACGCCCCGTCGGGCTGTCCTGCCTGTCGAAATGGTAAGCAGATTGATGAACACTGATACGGATGCTAAATGGCGAGTCATAAAGCCTTGTTGGACTACCCTTCATTGTCTTCCTCTCTAGGTTTGCAGATGAATACACTAGTGGTGAATTCCATAGGGGGGGATAAGGGCTTGAGAAATAGGCTCACTGTAAGGGAGCTTCATGCAAGGCTGCCACTTGAAACAAAAAAGGCTTAGAAAAAAGACCCCAGGGCACTAGCCGAACAAAGTACTAATGCCATTTACTCCAATGAGCCAGTATCTCTGCACCATACTATCAGTCCTGGAGGAAAGTAGGGAAACACCCGTAATTAATGATCTTCAACTGCTATAGCTGCTACTACAACAGCCGCACACACATAAACACACACTTGTTCTTTATGCAGACAACACTAAGCTTACAGCAACAAAAGCAAATAACCCTCTCTTAACCGTACATAATGAGCACCATAATGTTCTCACAGTCGCACATATCCTTGTATAGCTATGGCATGCTCTCTCAGATCACTTGGCCCAAAGCATGATCTAAAATGGCTGTCATTACTACATAATTTCCTGTTTGTTTAGTTTTCATGAAGGTCGCTTAACACTCCTCTGACAGTAACTACTCATAACATATTCAGAAAAGATATCTAAGGATGGATAATGAGAGATTAATGCAGTGGGATTTGGGGTTGCATTAAGTGAGATGTCAACATGCTGACAGGTTTGAGATGAAAGATGTCCTGGTAGAGGGGAAATGGGTGATAGACAAAGCTTCAAATACATCATAGCAGGCCAGACACATCTGGTTATATTCCTTAACATCTCAACTACATCCGCAAAGTCCTGCATTTGTAATCATATCCGTACAGGCACCATGTGGAGTTTTCTTGTAAACAAACAAAAGTTAGCTTTAGATTCAGCATTTCTCACCAAAATTCATGGTGTGTATCCTTGAGGCATTTCCTTCCACATCTCTTAAACCATTTTTGACATTTAAAATTGTGCATTTTTTGTTCAGAAAATGATGGCAGGATGTGAAGTGAGCTGTCCGTGTGCTTGTGCACCTGCATTCTCATGTCCTTACACGATGCAGGCAAAATGAGGACCCACTCGTCAAAACATTGCTCTATAGCCCCATTAGCAGTTAAAAACTCTACAGGGTGCCTCTAAGGAAAAGCACAGAAGTATTATACTGTACTTCAAATATCCAGAGTAGGAGTACTTATTAGGTGTAATGGCACAAACAGTATACTATATTATGTTACTGAATAATTATTACTAATGTCTAAATGTCTAAGCAGTTCTTCAACATTGTAATTAGTTCAAACTCCACTAAATTAAGATATTTTTATATAGTAGTTAGATATATTTGATAACAAAATGTAAAAGATCTGTAAAGTTACTATAACATTTTATAAATAAATAGTGTAAAAAAGTAATAATATTTCCTTCTAGAACATAGTGGAGTCAGTATAAGTACCATAACATGGAAATACTCAAGTAAAATACAGTTGATGTTCTGAAGTACAGTACTTAGGTAAATGCAGTTATAGTTACTTTCCACAACTTATAGTCCGTTACTTTCAAAAAGTCCCTTTTTATTCTGTCATTGATATCTATTTACATTATGAATTATTTGTAACTCCATGAGATAATGTGACTAATTAATTATACCAGCGTAATGTCATGTCAAAGTTAGAAAATTCTAGTTCATGGTGTAAGACTGAAGTATAACTTAGTTCTTTAAAAGAATTGCAGTAAGAACTTCACATGGTAGGGTAGATGGGGAGGTGAGGCAGGGGTTGGGGGAGTGATGGAATTAATAATGTATTAAATTAGTCAGAATTATATGTTTATCTATTTTGTACTTCGTCTTCATTTATGTTGATTTATTACTAATTTCCAATGAAAAAGGAGACCAATTTTTATGCATTTGTGACTATGTCGTGTGTGTGTTTATGATTTTGCTTTCTTTTATATTGTAGCCCCCCAAATTGAATGGAAAGTGAAAAACCAATAAAACATTTGGTCACAAAAGTCCCTTTGCAAATATAGGTTTCTATAAAATGTGGGGGGTGCACAGTAAATGAACCCCCAGCAGTGCCCTAAAACTTCTGTTCTCTCTATCATCAAATAGTATCCTTCAGCATCTTTTAAAATTCTATTAAAAAGTTACATGTACATGTTTACAGCAAATCTTTTAAAGCACCTTGTTCTATTCCTCGTATCCATCAAGAGCAAAAGTCAAAGACGTTAAATGAGTGAGTGGTCATGTGACTGGTACAGTGTTATGTTGAGTAGCAGGGCAGAGGTCGTCTGGGAGCAATGAGCTGAAAAATACAATTCCGCTGGTGCACATTTGGATGTTAATTAGCTGTTTTTTTCCCCTGCTGGTTGAGGAATTGGCATTGGCATAAGAAGCACATCTGCCACTCACACTAATTTCTCCCCGCAAAACAGTGCGGGGAGAAATCAATGTTACTGTTAATATCGAGTGGATCTTTACAGTCAAACGAATGCAGAGTTATTCTGAAATCACTTGTTTATTTGCTCTACAAGCGCTTGTGATTAAAACAGTGTTGTTGCTAATGTTGTCATGAACCTGTGCGTTAAGATGGGAAATTTGCATAATGTGCATCTCAGGCTGTTGTGTCATTTCCCCACCCTTCCAACCATCTGCAGGCGCACACACACTCCAACTCTCACATACACACACAGACAGCTTCCTGATACCTAAGTAAAAAAAAAAAAAGGAAGCGGAGGAGCTGCAGGCTAGGAGCAGGAGTCTCAGATGTGCTTCTCCTTTTTCATTTCATTATCTCATTTCCATAACAGTGACATCATTTCCCCCTCTCCAGAAACACACAAGAGGGAGAGAAAAGGTAGGAGAGGGGAGGAGAACAAGAGACTGCCTCTGCACATAGAATTGTCCTTGTTAGACTGTTAGTTTAGTGCTTTCTCTCTTTATCTTTAGTCTGTACATTGGTGTGTGTGTGTGTGTGTGTGTGTGTGTGTGTGTGCGTGTGTATGTGTGTTAAGTTGTGTTTGAGTGTGCATTATGAACTTGTGTGTTGAATGAGCGGCTCCCAGTGGAGTGCCTAGCCTTCCTTGGCCTCAGTTGAGGGAGATGGAGACAGCTTTATCCACTACCGCCAATGGAGATTAAATTGGATTTGGCTAAAAGCAGCCTTGTCACCACGGTTCTGGAGTGCCTGAGTGGCAGAGGGGGTTCTTGGCAATAGTAGAGTCTCTAAATTTGACAAACAAATGAATGTGAAAAAAACTCCAACAGCTGGGGCTCGTTGTCGCTGTGGGCTTAATGTCCTCAGACCAACCCCTAAGGACCACTAACCATATCCTGCTAGTTTTCTGGCTCCGTCATCACTGTCTCAGAAAGGAAGAGCCAGATAGGGAGAAACAGGAGAGAGTGAGAAACAGAAGGAGAACAATATATGCAATATGCATATGGTAACCATTTAAAATATAATAGTTTTTGTTATCACACCAAATTCACTATGGAAATAAACTTCCAGTTGGTTATAAAGGTACTATGTGTGTGTGTGTGTGTGTGTGTGTGTGTGTGTGTGTGTGTGTAAGTTCAGCATTATTGAGATGTTCAAACAAGACCAACACAATCATATTACATGTTGCCCATTTGCCAAAAAAAAATATGGGTTTTGGACAGATATTCAAAAACCAGTCAGCCACTGCTTATTGTTCATTAAGTTGAGTGATAATGAACACACATTTAACTCATGTTTACCCCATTCAAACAGACTTCTGTCCCAGGTCGTATGTGTTAACACCATAGACTGTATATAAACACTAGCAGTCGGCAGTGGCAAAACAGGGCTGCAACATAATCCTTGCACCGTCAAAGTAAAAGTATGTCCACTAAAGTGCATTTTGGCACTGACAGGTTCATACTGCTGTTCTTAGTGTCTGACAACATTTTCTAAAGGATCCCTACAGAGATAGACATTAAAGTGTAAGATCATTTTTGTTTAACCAGAAACAGCCCCTATATCACTCTATTCAAAGCCACCAGACTCCATTGACAAAAACAGTAATTATATACCGGACCAATTTTAAAAAATGGCCCTATTACTCTCAGAAACACAAAAACATGGGGAAATAAGATCCAGGTTGAAAACAAAAACTGACTGCCAGTCACACACTCCTGAGCGATATACAGTATCTGGCTTATTTGGAGCTAAATGCTACAGCAGCAGAAGACCACACTGGGTGCCACTCCTGTCAGGTAAGAACTGAAAACTGAGGCTACAATTCACATATGCTCACCAAAACTGGACAAAAGGAGAAAAACATTTTCTGGCCTGATGAGTCTTGATTTCAGCTGCGACATTTAGAGGTCAAAATTTGCTGTAAACTACATGAAAACATGTATACATCCTGCCTTGTATCAATGGTTCAGGCTGGTAATGTTGTGGTGTAATGGTGGTGGCGGATATTTTCTCGGCACACTTTGGGCCCCTTAGTACCAATTGAGCATTGTCACAATGTCACAAAGCTCAAATCATCTCAAACTTGTTTCTTGAACAATGCGTTCACTGCAGTCCAATGAGCTCCACAGTCACTAGATCTCAAAGCAATAGAGCCCATTTGGGATGCGGTAGAATGGGAGATTCACATCATGGCTGTCCAGCCGACAAATCTGCACCAACTGCGTCATGCTTTCATGTCAATATGGACCAAAGACACCTTGCTGAAAGTATGCCATGAAGAATTAAAGCAGTTCTGAAGGCAAAAGGTGTTCCAACCCAGTACTAGCAAGGTGTACCTAATAAAGTGGCCAGTGAGGGTATATTGACCATACTATCATAAAATCTATTTCTATCATACCAGGTATGATAGAAATAGATTGACACAATCTTCCACCTGTTGTATTACAGCCAAACACACCCACCCATATTAAATGGTGGTTAAAAAGTTGCAGTATTGGCTGTGTCCTCTCAGGTGATGCAGCCCACTGCCATTTGTGAAATCAGTGTGAATTCAATGGATTTTAAGATTGGGTAAACATAATCCATTACCAAAGGCATCACCCAACAAATTCTATTATTTTCTATGCTTTCCCCCATGACTTAATCTTAAGAAAGTGTAAGCTTACACTACACCCAACCCTTTCTACTCTATAATTGAGAAGAAACTCATCCATGGGGTCATCCATGTGTGTAAGGCCTTGAAATGGTTTGCCAGCAGCACATGCATATTATTACATCAGGGATTGTCAGAGCGTATTGATTACACACTGTAATGCACTCGCATGCAACCCTTGGCCTACACGGTTATTGTAAATGAGAGTCTGTATAGATCCGGATTCGTACTATCAGCACCGATCATCTATCACACATCGTGTACTGTGGACATAAAAACACAGACATTCATACGGTGCAGAAACCGCAGCACCACAGGCAACACAAGTCAGCCCAGCTAAGCCAAAAAGAAAGACATGTCAGGTGGTGTTTTTGTGGCTAAAGGGGACAGACTGAGGCATAGTGTCATAAACTGGGTACTTGAGTTGAGACAGATCATTAACACAACAGAGGGCTTCATTTATCCGGTCATTCAATGGACATGGAACACCATAAAAGCACAAAACAAGCCGAGCACAGCTGTGGGTTCCATACTTGCTATTTATAGAAAACAGACACAAACATACAAAACACATACCTGAGCACATGAGCACACATGTTGACACACACCTTGTTATTATAAAATTAGGCCAGTGTGAACCTGCCAAAGCCCTGCTGAGATGGAAAAAAGAGAAAAGTGAGATGGAGGGTGAAGGTGGGGAGATTTACTGTAGAGGACAGATTCATCTGCTCCCACATTTTGGCGCTCCACAGCAGGGGTTATGGAGCTTGACTGCATACAGCTGCATCCATTAAGTTCATGTAAGCTTTATGTCATGAAAACCACCTTGAGGAAAGAACACTACTGTGCTTTATTTCATGAGATATATTAAAGCTGATTATTAGATACTTGTTTTTTTACTCCAAACCAAACATGTGAAGTTATCAGCACAGAATATCAGGGGAAACACTGTGAGATGCACCTTTGTGTTTGGCTTGAAGCAGTGGTGCAATGGTGCTGAAGCATACAGCAGTTGTTTCCTTAGCCATGCTATGCCTGCTGCCTACACACAATGTAAGCATTAAACCAACCAAACAGGCAGAAGATAACTGATGTAACACTGAAGGTTTATGCTCCCTCAGCACAGGCACACAAATAACTCAGTGCGTTAAATCCATGATAGATTCACTGTCCCTGGGTTCCTTCAAATGTAACACAAGCACTTTGAGTATATCACCTTATAAAATTTAATTCACAACTCCACACTCTACAAGAAGTAGTTGTACTGCAATCCAAGATTCCAAGTAGTGCTGAAACAACAACTAAACATTAGTCGTTTGAAGCTTGTCAAATGTGACAAAAAGGGAAAATTTTGGGATCAGTTTGGGATCTTTTAAGGTACAATGGGCATTTTTCATTTTTTTTAATAGAGAATTTTTTTCAGATGAACCAATAACTGTTGCTTATTGATTGTAACCCTAAAGCCACCTGTTTTACCCTGTCTATCTAGCTCCCTATTACTCATGTGAACACTTCAACATATATAGTAAGATGCATGAGAGTTTGTTGGCATGCATAGGACTTTTCAGCTCTGCAAGGAAGCACAAGAGTGTTCTGTGCACATATTCTCTACGAACATGAAGAAACATTCATAGTTGTATATAATATTATTCAACCACCAGTACTGCAAAAAAGAGAGAGAAAATGTTCCCCTTTTTTACACTGAGATAGAGGAACAGAGATTAGACTAACAGACCTTTTTTCACACCTGACATTTTGACTTGTCTTAGCAAGAAAAAAGCACAGGTGTAAGTTATAACGTTAATCAGAGTTCTGTTCCAAGTGTTCCAGTAAACAATGCAAGTGAGCCAGCACGGACAATGTCAGGGCCATATTGTTATTAATTACACCTGTGCTTTTGCTGCTCTTTCCAAATGTACATTCTATGAAATATAGCCTAATAAATTCAAATATTGTGCAAGAAAAAAGGAGCACAGCTACTCCGACATAGAGAAAAAGTATCTGCAAAGTTTGCCTTAAAAGGTGTGGCAAAAAAAGACAAGAGGAGGGAATGTAAAGTCTGTTCAATTAAACAGACAATACCTGTTTAGCTTTTGCTTGGAATGGGCAGAGATTTCAGGTGCTGTTAGCTCTTTTTGCTATTGCAAGTGATGAGTGCTGCAATGTTGAAAAATGGTTCAATGAATTGACATGACATAAAACAAATGCTCTCTCACACACACACACACACACACACACACCACTTACTATGTTTACAGTGGAAACAGAAAGCCTCAGTAGTACTAAAACCTCTGTACTGTTTAATCTAATGCCTCTGTCAACTTAAGGCGCAGGAATGTCTTATAGGCCCATTAAAGTGAACATGATCAGAGATCATTGAACACGTCCTTGCCCCATGTAAGCCAGTGCAGCTTTTATGAGGAATAAACTTATAGGCATTTATGAGTACATACTGGTAAATTTAGAATCTCATTAAAGAAAGACCTCAACAGTTACCCAGTGCCTAGCTTGTGGTATTAAGAAAGGTCATCAAGGTGAGGTGTGAGACTATAGCTTTTCTACCAACAATGCTACACAGTCAAACACTCAGTATCACAGCACGACAGCCAGAGTATCACAGTGTTACAGTTAAGTAAGCCTTTGTGGGTTTTTCCTATCCCATTCTACCAGTCTCTCCATTCACAGTGCCACATTGGCATAGTGTGCCTGTTGTGGCAGTTTGATTTCCCTAAACAACACTAATCGGACATCTGTAGGGAAGGATAAAGCCCAGATTGGCTGTAACCATGCAGCAGTTCTCTGTCGATAGGTCTAACTCTGGCCAACACTCACAGGATTGGCTGACGCAAGGCTGCAGCTTTCTTTATGGTTGGCTAGTAGTGAGCCAGCAACAGCTCACTGAGGATAGAGTATCTGGCAACCCTCTGAAGATTGGGTGCTGCCCGCCAAGAAACTGTCTGATGATTGGCTGTGGTGACTCTAGAGTGAACTGATTGTCCTATCAATGCACACAGCGCAGGCTGGCTGACAGTGCTGCCTGCTGGCTGGCTTTGCAATATGCAGCTATCCATAACACCTCCAGGGGGCATATGTCCATGTCTTTGAGTGTGTGCGAGTGTGTGTGAATGACTGTATACCATCCATAACTTTTCCATTGGGGAGATGTGCGTCTAAACCCTGCCAGCAAGCTCTAACACTTCATTATTTTAAGCCAGGCAGGAAATGGGTTTTAGAGATCTCTCACTGAGCTATGCTCTTGGAAACAGGGACCACAGGTCTCCCAATATCAGCAGCACAGACCTCGGAAATGCCTATTTAGTTCAAGTTAGCCACACTGCGGCACTTCACCAAAAACCAATTGACTAGGCACGTACTGTAATATCACCAAACACAAACTGTTACAGTCTTGTGCAAATTAATTTGGGTCTGAGGGTTTTTGAGACTTAATGAATATGAATTTTTCCACTGAGTCTTGTTAACTGAAGGGTGCTTATTCCATGTGATGTTAAATACAGCTCAGTGAAATGATGAAGATGAAAAATAGCAGCGCCTAAAGCCTCATTAGGGGATTTTCTACATTTGGGTGAAAAACTTAAGCAAGCTAACTCATATGCACTGACTGGGGCATTTAAAGAAGGAGGTAAAAGAAGGAGCAAAGGAGAAGGAGATTAAGAAACAGAAGCATAAGAAAAGCTAGCATGTTTAGTGAAAATAGAAAACAGAAAACATGTTTTTCATAATAATAATCCATAATCATAATGTCACATACAGTATTTCAGACATTCACATCGAGATGAAAATGTAGCAAAATGTCAAAAAACAAAAACACAATAGGTCAGAATTACTAAAGTAAAAGTTAAACAAGCAAGCTGATTTCACATGGCTTTAATTTCACTTTAAGCAATAATAACTAAGGACTGGAGGAGCCTCCACATTAAAGCACACGTGTACAAGCACAAGTGTATCTTTGTGGAAGATATTAAAGGCCTCCAGCTCTTATATATTCAAAGAATGCTCCTGATTATGTGCTCTTGTTTCCTCATCACGTCCAGTACTTTGCTTAGCACATAATGGGCCCGAAATGTCAAAAAGTAAACCAAGAGGTGGTTTAACACATCCTCATGAGCCTAGGTAGACAGAAAAGGCCCCCTGCACTGTGTAACTTGATACAATAAGCTGTGCACTAGCTGTAACCACTGTACGTGCATTTGCACCACCCATTAGCCAGGGTGCGACTACAGTGAGCCATACAAACAGCAAAACACCATGTCTAATCACAGTTAACCCACTAGGCTACAGCCCTATAGTTTTGTACGTAGAAACAGGACTTATATATGGTATTGTGATGTTGTTTACAATTCCAAATCCCTCCCAAAACACAAGACAGTTTACTCTAAAATCCACTAATTGCCGATCTGAAGCCGTATTTGCACCAGTAACAAGAATAGGAGTCTACAGTTATGCTAGCAGCTCTTGAAGAAGGCACAGTGGTGCTTGAGCTAAATTCTAACATCAGGCATGCTAACATGCTATCAAGGACAATGCTGATGTTTAGTAGGTATAATGTTTACCATTTTCATCTTAGCATGCTAACACACTAAGGTGTGTAAGCATACTAACATCTGTTATTTAGCACCATACACAAAGTAAAGCTGAAGCTGATGGGAAGGCCATTAGTTTTGCTGGTATTTGATCGTAAAAAAAGTGTGATGGCCCTAGATGAAACCTTAAGAGATCACCAAAGTCAAAAATCAACAACCACAGTTTAATTAATATCTATACTATCTGTTCAACTGTACCCTTTTTACCCTCACTGCTATTTCTCTCAGCACAATGGCCTTTTACAGTAATTTTCAAATCCGCCTCATAAAGCACTTGACACCTCATCCATCAAACACAATTATATCCTGAATGGACTGTGCAACTGGATTGTGGCTTAATCAATTGCATTACTACAATAATATACCTGATTTAATTTACTATTCGCATGGCTCTTACAAGTCTGGTAATTCACACCAATTAAGACATTGTTCATATTCAATTTATTTGTTCTGTTTGTCTGAATGTCAATTAGTATGAACAAGATGGTTACCTTCTCAGACTGATTCTAGTATAGAGAACAAAGAGAGAGAAAAAAGAGACAGAGGGAGACAAGCAGAGAGCTACTTACAGACAACTTGTTACCCACAGATGTTCAAGCAGATAAGAAATTACTCAGCTAGTGAGGAAATAAAGCAGAAATGTGTGACTTATTTGGAGACTTGCTTGTGAAAAATAGATAATGACTTGGATCACAGGGGATGCTCCACATGAAAGTAGTGTTCAAAACAGTTAATTGTTATTACGCAGAGCAAAAGGCGAGTGAAAGGAGTGTTAAGAAGGGCATCTGTGTCGGGCAGGATCACCAACTGTAGGAGGAGACGGAGCTAGTGTGAGTAAGGGGCAGCGGAACGGGCTAATGTGTTTCATTTCACTGGGTGGTTATCATGGCAGCGGACTTCCTGGCACGCGCTCCCACTGAAGACCAGTGCAGCGATTCTAAATGTTAAGCACATTGTTTAATAGTCCATTACATAAATTGATATTGCTCATTGACTGTTGTCCTTGGCTGCCCACATAGTGTCAGAGAAAAAGACAGAGATGCACTCTAGCGCAGAGGGTTAATAGGGTATGCCATCACTGTTGTTTGTTGTTCAGGAACAATGTGCCAAAACGTCCCATCTGTTCCGCATCCTCCCACCATAAAAATCCACCTCCTGATGCTGTTAAAGTGACAATGAAATGAGAAATAAATTCATCATCTTGTATAGGGTTTGCAACTAAGTATTATTTTCACTAATGACTGATTAGGCAGAGTAATGTTTTTAGATTATTTATTATATTAGATTATCTAGAAAACCGCATGATTTTACAGAGCCCAATGTGTTGTCTTCATGTGTCTGTTGTCATCCAACCAAAAGCTCAAAACCAAAATATATTTAGTTTTTACACAGTAGAAAAG
The DNA here is from genome assembly GCA_029875015.1 of Lepomis gibbosus. Lineage (NCBI taxonomy): Eukaryota > Metazoa > Chordata > Actinopteri > Centrarchiformes > Centrarchidae > Lepomis > Lepomis gibbosus. The sequence goes on along the minus strand of JAPMOB010217179.1, from coordinate 513 downwards.
CAAATGTTAGAAAATGTTTTGCAATTTTGCTGGTAAAAATTGTCAGATGAAGAGATCCACCAATCAACCAATCATGTAATATGTTCATGTCGAATATAAAATTATGAATTAGGGGTGTAACGCTAAGTGTTTTTGTCCCGAACTGTTTGGTACAGGATGTTTGGTTTGGTATGTGACTTCCTTGGTTTAGGATGCACTGTGGCCCAAACAACTTCTGTAAAATTTGTCTCTATATGTCTATTGTTTGCACAGTACAGCATGAGTTTTACCCAGTATGTTCAGCTGTGTGTCTAAAAAAGAGCCCATTAAACACCTACCACTAATCTTTGTACACAGACACGCCCTGACAGCCTGCATATAAACTCAGTCCGACTGTTGCTTCAGCTTCAGTCCTCGGTGAGACGAGTGAAGTCTCTGAATCGACATCTTAAGTATCAACACCTTCAGACAAAAATGGACCTCCGAACAACAGTTTCTCTTCTGCTGCTGCTTCTGGGCCTCTGTAAGGCTCAC
>JAPMOB010217178.1:0-41761 GCA_029875015.1 Lepomis gibbosus | reverse complement strand
TATGTATGGACTTATCTAACTCTGGGGGATAAGGTGAATAGGCTAAAGTCCCAAAAAGTCGGAGTGTTCCTTTAAGGAGTGCTGTATCTTTTAATGGCAATGGTCAGACCAACATTATCAATTGTGCATTGTAGGAAGATCTTTGTCTTTTTTAATCCAGTGCCGTTTAGTCTGATGTAATAAGATTGGTCCATCTGTCCAGAGCAGGATATCTAAGGAACAACTGGAAAGATCAAAGAATTTACTGTGCTTTACACTACTAGTACTGGACTTTCCTGTAGTGCCAGTATCAGCTCAAAATTTCACCTTGACCTTCTCTGGTACACAACAATGACAAATGGATGGACGTAATTGAATTCAGTGTGAATATTTGGGACAACCAGAGGATAAATCCTAGTGGTTCTGGTAAACACCATCAGGCTGAAATTTCTGTATGCACACAAGCAATATGTAATGTACCTTATATAATACAGACCTATTAAAGAACTGTTTTAATGACCATCATAACCTATTCTTTCCTTCCTCTCATGCCACCCTTAGGACAAACAAGTCTGTGGAGTTCATGTTAGCATGTCTCATTGGGGGAGGTTATTTCATGTTGTCCCCAACCAATCTGTAGTGACTATGCATATACAATGCATATGCAATAACAGTATGATGACCTTTATACTGTGGATTGTAATGACCAATAATAGTGAAAAACCTCAAGGAGTACCAATTGTGTTTACGCATAGAAATTAAACTAAAAGGTTTCATGCTGAATGACATTTGGATTGAATGTGTGTGATGTGTCAGTTTGTTTGTGTTACTTTGTAGCAGTATGAATATAGATGGTGAATATAGATAGGTTCAAAGCATCAGAGGACATGTTGAAAAGACTGAAGCCAAGCAGATCCAGTGTTTCTGTGTGTTTAATTTCTAACCCCCAAAGAGATGAACAAATGTGCAAAATGGGTTTGGAATACATATAATTATATTTGCAAAAGCATGATGTGATATTTTATGCATGCGTAATTTTGTACATTTGTAATTTTCTATAATACACAGCTCATTTTCATTCCTTCTCTTTTATTCTTTTGTACTTTTATGTGTGCAAGTCTTTTCCACTTACAGCAAATGAACTCATGTTTCATGCTGAGCCGTGTGTGTGTGTGTGTGTGTGTGTGTGTATTAGTAGTTTGAAAGCTAAAACAGGCTCCAATCATGTAAGAACATAAATTTCAGTAGCTACAGAAAAAATGTGCACTTCATCTTTAGATATGCTGTTTTTACATGTGTAACTTTTTTTGAGAATATATGACAACTCTAAGTTATCTAAGTGCTCAAATCCTGTCTTTTCTGCATGCTGTTCCTGTATCTTTTATCCTTTTCTGCTCTGAGCCTCATTCAGCATGTGTGCATTAATGTATTCTGTGTATGCATCTAGCACTTACTGACCTCTCAGCTCTGCTACAGCAGCCACTGCAACATGTTCCTTAAATATTGTCAGTGCAAACCTGCTTGGTTATCGCGTAACACAAAAGTCTTGTCTGTCAAAGACAATGTCGCAAGCCATTCTTCACACTTTCTACCTGAAAAGAGAGCATTTTTTATTTTCCATCTCACCCATCTGTCAAAGCAGCTACAGTACAGCTATTCTGTACATTTAGTATTCTGAAACCAAGGGGGAACATTTCTTCAATGCTTATCTCCTGTCCTGACAAAGGCAGATTGTATTTCATTCAAAAGCATTTACCAGCAGCCTTTTACTTGATATGAAACCTAAATCCTTGTTGTGACATTTCAATTTAAAATATATGAAATATAGTTCAGGCTGTCAGCCGGTGTTACACCCAGCAACAGTATTTCTTCTAAATGAGATGCTCTTTGATTTAAAAAAGTGTTGTGGCCTTCTGGGAAGTGAAGTGAACATAATGTTGTCAAAATTAACAATAAAGAAAAATACATCCAAAATGAATTCTCATCTAAACTTTGAAACTCTAATTACTGCCTGAAGATCTCATATTACATTAACACAATCCCCTCATTAGCAGGTTTGATTGTCTCATCTTTAATGAAGTCCCATGAATGTGTTTGTTTTACTGTTTAGAGCATGGCAAATTACAAAGAACTCAGAAAACTCTTTCACTACCAGTCCTGATAAGGTGAAAAGGAACAGACAGACTCAAGCTGGATTTTGCATTCTTGATATGTGAATTAGATAAAATAATAGGGTTGTCAAATGATAAATCTGCCATTACAATATCAAAAAAGTAATAGGATTAATCAATAAGACAGCACTATAACGGGATGTCCTTTAAGTAGATGCATGTAATAAAGAAGTTCAAAATCAACACCCTGAAGTCGGCCAGTCTTCAATTCTTTGAACCACATACTTTTTAAATAATCTGGTTAAACATTTGTGAAATTTGCAGTTTGACTGACAGTTTGTTTAAAGACGGTCCTCGTCCTGTGTATGTCACCTTTCGGCATCCTGTTCTGCAGATCTCAGTAACAAGATTAGATGAGGATGCATTCTGAAAGGTCAAACCAGGGGGCAGAAGGGTCTGTTTGATTCAAGTCAAGTCAAATTTGGTCCTAATTTGCTTTTAACACAACAGACACCACATATTGGGATGAATACAAACTGAACAGTGTGTAGATTTGTAATAGTGTGACATAGGATATGCATGTGTGTGTGTGTATTTAGTTAATAAACTGCAGTTAGTTGTGATTCAGATTGCAGGTTTGTGTTTATAAATATTTTTCAATGAGCAGTTGCTGCAGGGCTAGGCAGCTTCCATTTGTTATGTGATATGCATTACAATTTTCCTATACTTGTTTACTAAATTCTTATGGACTATTTCACGATGAATTTAAATGGCCATGTCCAAACTCAAAAATGCAAAAGTTCGGTAGTTAACATTTGCAATTTAGCACTTGTTAGTGCTGTTTCACATTACAAAGTACAGCCGAGGCTGGAATGTTATTAGCCTTGCAGATATTTGTTTTTTGAACCAACGATGGCAATAGATGGGCCAAAGAATCAAATCTGTACCAATGTATGCATAGTTGGCTTGATACTTCAATAAACAGCTTTGTGGCACTAGATGAAAAGACAGGCAATCGCCAAAGTTACACTAATTCATCCTGAGAGGGTCATGAATGTGTTCCAAAGTCCATGGAAATCAATTCCATCATTGTACAGACTTTTCACTTTGAAACAAAAATGTTAATCACCAATGTAATTAGAATTGATGTTTTTGAACTTGAATTCTGTAGCGAATTCTGTAGCAAATTCTATGGCAATCCATGTAATAGTTTTCAAAAAACTGCATTTCAGTCTAAACCACAAATGTTTACCTCATTATGGCAACATATCACTGAAGTAATATCGTCCTTTTGGGTCCGTGAATGTCTACAAAGTGGTAATCCATCCAGTTGTTGTCAAGATGTGTTAATCTGGATAAAAGTCAACAAAACAACAGACAGACTTTAGACTTCTAGAGCCATGCTGCTATAGCATAGCTAAAATACACCCAACTTGAGTGTTAAATTATTAGGTGTCTGGACTCTAGTCTCCTGTCCATGTCTTGTTGTCTCTTTAGCTTCTTTTATGTAATTTAGTAATTCCACTTATCTTTCTATTATCATGGATAATTCCAGTACATTCTTTGGAGGTCAGAGCAACTATGTCAAGCTTTGAATAATGTATACATGAAATTAGGGGTCATAATAATGCTGTGAATGGTATCATTATGGGTTTCTCAATCATATCTGTGTGGTAATGAGGTTATTGAATTTAATCCACTGAGTAATGTGTTTAGGCAGTGAAAGACTCCTCATGGAAATAGAAAAGCCTTGACCTTTCTGGATGCATCTGATTACTGTCGGCTTCACTTCATCAAATGTGTCTGTGTGTGTGTTTGGTTTTGAAAGTTGGGGAGGGAGATATGGAATCAGAAAGAAATACTATGGAAGTAGAGAAATTAATAAAACATTACATTACGATGAAATTGGTTATTGTGCCTCAAGCAGTCTTACAAAAGAATGAGATATTCAGTGTTACATTCTGTATTATTTATACTAAACCTAATGAAAATCAGATTTACTTTTATTATTATTTATCAGCAAAACATACCATTTCCAGCACAGTACAATTCATACTAATCAAGGGTTCTGTGCTTTACTGTCTTACCTTTGGTTAATGAATGATGAAAATATTGAAGGAAACATTGATGTAAATTCATAGCCTCTATCTGGTTTGTGACAGCTTGACAGTAATAGGACATTGTTTTTAAAGATTTTAGTCAAATGTAAAATAAAATCTAAACCTTTAAGCTGTAATAATTGATTTTTTGGCCACTTAGAAGCAGTGGAAACAAGTTGTGAACACAACACAAACATATATCATCACCTTTTAGGTTGATATGACGATCTTGTTAGGAAACAATTATTTACACATTCAGCAGAGCAGTTGTGTTTCGGGCCACCCGATAAATGTTAGGACAAGGTTCTCTGTTTTTAGCTCTGTTTTTGGTCCCTACCAACTACTGATGGAAATATCTGTCTCCTTAGCTTCTAAATACTCATCATGTGTTCACCAGTTAGTTGCCAACTGTGTCTGGCTGTGTCTCAATTCGGGTACTTCCCTGAGAATACTAACATGCAGCACACTGCGTACACTACGTACTTACTTGCTCAGTGCGTTAATTTTGACAGGGTAGTGTCTCAAATCAAACACTGCTGTTGTACATTATATAAAATAAAAAGCAATAGAAAACAAGTATTGTAACCACAACTGTACACTAACAATGTAATGTCTTATATAATATAAATAATAAAAATAAAGTAACGACAGTCCCCTTTTCATACTATTTCAGTTGTTTATTTATCTTCCGCTACCTAGGTAAAATGTCACTGAGGGTGAGAAGTGTCCACAGCTCCACACTCAACTTTTTAGCCATTATGAGTGCACCATCCCGGTACTCTCAGCGCACTGCATTTTGTTTACTTTTTGTAAGTGTAAGTATGGAAGTGCACGAATTGAGCATCTGTCTGCTGCTTGGTGCTGAGCAGCTAGTTGTGTTGTAGTCAAGATAACCCAAACCAAGACCAAGTCAAGACCAAGACTAGATTGTATTGAGACCGAGACGAAAATTTTGAGGGGCTGAGACAAAGTCAAGACCAAGACCAAAGCAACATTACTTTGCGTTTGGAGTCAAGTCAATATTGGTGTCCACCAACTCTTGAGAAAACTTTAGGCTGTTTAGTTGCTTCATGTCCCACATTCTTTATGAGCCATTTGCCAACTTTTTCTTTATCTGCTGTTTGGTGCTGGGCAGGTAGGGTACTGTGGGTTTATACTGTATGAGCTTTTTCAATGAAAACACCTGCCCACTACTGCTGAAAAAAAAGTGATGGATGTTGATGACCCATAATTGACTGAAAGACTCCATAGAGCTGAGAGTGACACTACAGAGTTTGGTGATATTTATCTGTGGGTTTGTCACTGTTGATTAGATTTAAAGCAAGAATAATTATAGAAGCTTTCAGTGGCGTGTCTGTTTTGAGACTCCACTGAAAGCTTTAGGAAACTTTTGGACTACCTACCTCACATGTAACATCTACATTTGACATTTAACTTGTCATTCAGCAGACACTGTCAGCCAGAGTGACTGAGACCAACAGCAGAATATTGGTCAAGATGTTAAATCTAGAAGAAGAAGCAGGTGTTTTACTGTGGTTTTCAAACAAAATAAACACCAAGAATAACTTGTTAGGCCCACCCCTGAAGCAACCACCCACCAAGTTTCAAATGTCAGTAAAATGTATGTTGAATCTGTTAATGTAAGCCACCTGCTGCAATGGCAAATCATTTCTCAGGTAAAAAACAACTTCGAAGGAAGTTTTTTCGATAACACTTTCCACCATCCTCATCAAAACAGACAGAAAAACAAATCAGGGAATAACTTTTGTAATACTGGTGTTCTTCCCTCAAGTAGAGATTCACGGACTTGGAGAATCTCTGACAAGGAGCGCTTGAAGCTGTTCTGGAGACTCAGGCTCGGGCAACACAATACCAACACACTGTCATTTGTCATTTATCCATATCAATACATAAACTAGCGAATCTCTGTTTTATTAGTTAGTAAAATGAAATCTTTAATAATATCTCACCCTGGTGTTGGATGTTTTACACAGTGACTGCTCGCATTAACAGAATGACACATTTCTATTAAAAACGTTTCTATGAAAGCAAGGGTTGTGTCAGAGCCTTAGTGATAATGATTCAGTGATCATAGATGATCAATAAGTAAGATATAGGTAGATACACTAAGTTATTCAACTCTTAAACTTTTGAGAGGTTCTCTTTTGTTACATTTCAGTTCTTGTGTGTATCATATAATTAAATTTTAAGACTAATCAGTTGAACTTCAGCATGTGTTTTTTGGTTCAAATTTTACTTTAATGAAGAGTCCCTTAATAAGGTTTCTTAACGAGTTGTTTCTTGCGCTGCGTCTCTTGACTTTGCAGGCTGTCGCCCTAACACAACTGCTGACAGCACGTCTCAGCCTGGGTGCTGTTCAGATGTCAGCAGAGGGGAGCTCAGCTCTGTGCGGAAAGATTTTCCTGCAGTCGCATCATATTAAACTGCAAAGAGGTTGATGTCACCTGAGGAGACGTTTAGAAAGGCATTGTTTGGATTTACTACCATACGGTACAGGGTTACACAGGTTTTAATCCAGTTATTGGATTTAAAACCCCTTATATTTTGAATTCTGTTTAATGTTATTACTTTCTGTTACTTCCTGCACTTTTTTGTAACTCTGGTTTTTGTAAACCTGAATTTGTTTCATTCACACTACACGATTTTAAGCCCAATTTGTAGGTCGGCAAGCTCGGTGACCATCTGACTGTGGTAAATCAGCGATTGATCGGCAGCCGTCAGTCGTTATGTGTAAACTACTTACTGATGCATCAAAATGGCTCCCCTACGCACTGACACATCGCCGACACCAGCTAGATAACTAGCAAATATCTGTAAGAGTTCACCGACTCAACACCCACATTCAGCCAATGAGCAGGCAGCTACTTTTTCACTATGAAACAGTAGCTCAGACAATCCCTGCTACCTGCGTGTGCTAATCCATTCTTTCACCCATATTCTTTGTCTTTATAATTGCTAGCTTTATAATTGTGTTTTCTTGTCACTGTCGGGGAACACAGCCGTTGTAAGCTTGTGTAGTGTGTGACCCCCTGTCAATGATTAGTCGATGTAGTGTGAACGCAAGTTGTGTAGACTGAACAGCGCAGCAATTGGCCGACGCTGAAAGTCGTGTAGTCTGCATGAGCCTTAAAGACATTTCATGTGGTATCTGGCTATGCTGATGAACTTACCTGGACTTGAAAGCCTGCATAATGAGAATTAGTGTAGGCCTACTAGTTGCTTAGCTATGCTAAAGGTTGCCTAGCTATGTTAAATAGACACTGAGAAAATAAGTATACATGTTTTTTTCTGTTTATGTTTTTCATTGAATTGATGTTGCTTGACTCAGGTTTAAAAAAACATACAAATAACACTATCCACTCTTTAGTGAGACAAAAAATTAGCCCATTGCCTTCTGAAAGACCAAATTAAGCTAATATATTGTCATAATATTTGTTTAACAGTGAGTAATAGTAGCAGAGCTCCATGACTCACTGTTGGATAAGAGCTGTTGTGAGTGTCAATTATGAAGAGTCAGGTCTCAGGTAAATACGTGAGCTTACAAGCATCAATCGCAAACACATGGGACTTGTCCATATGTTGTGCAGCTGTAGAAGGACATCAGCAGAGGACTACTAAATGAGATACTTCAGCGCTTCATGTTGCTGATCTTTATGATGCTGGATCATGGATGTATTAAACAGGTCATACTACTACTACTAGGTGAGGGTCTTGTCACTGTGTGCTGCAGTTTAGTGTGTTTCTCCCCCCGTGTTTTTGAGGGCATTCCACACTAGCTGTGAGGTGTCTATATTCAGACTGCAGGCCTTAATGCTCAATTCCCATTTTTTTCCCCAGATACGATTTTTTTTGTTTCACAGTTCACGTTGTTTAAATGTGTTCCATATCAGACTTCAGTGTGAACTGTGTTGTCACACGCAGCACGCTATTGCAGGCTACAGAAGTAAACAAGGAGCAACAGAGATTAGCTCCGGTTCGCTCACGGGAGACTACCATTTTTTATTGTCCTCTCACGGGTCACTTTTCTCCCGAATTATGACAATTATTCACAACTTACTGTGCTTTTCTTTACGATTTCTGGCGCTGTACAATGTAACTGCCACACAACTCACTTCCTCCCTCTCGCTCTCTCTGTCTGTCCCCACTCTGTCCGCTCGGACAAATAGCATGCACGTAACTCAGAAGAGAGCTTGCGGTCCGGTGGATTTCAGTTGTAAGAAAGGGAATTTGTGAACAGATGATAGCAAGGTAGAGGAGTAAGAGGGCCACAGTAGGCACTAGTAGGCTCCGTCTACTGCAGAACTTTGCCAACAGCTGCTCTAGAGTGACGTCAAAGTCACATAAAGTGCGACCCGAGTGCAGAGACTGAGATCACATTTAAAAAGATCCGATCTGTATTGGATTTGGACCACATATGGAAGCGGCCCAATTCCGAACTGGAAAATTCCATGTATATTGGACTGTTCACAGTGTCATTAAAGGATCTGAGTCACATATGGGTAAAAAAAAAATCGGATTTGGGTCACATTGGCCTGCAGTCTGAATGTAGCCTATGATGCATGTTACATAATGACGCAGATAGGTTACAAAAATAAAGGCTGGCTACAAACGAGCTGTCTTCAGGCAGTTCAAAGCAGTGTGGGAGATGGTAACTCTCTTTTGAAGTGGACTTTTGGCTTTTTCACTTTGCAAACCTATTACATGCATAAAAAGATATATAACACAATAAAGGAAAGGGAAAATACAATAAACATAATGTGACTTCTTTATGAAGAACTGGATACCATGTTCCAAAATCGCGACCAATTCATTCTTAAGTTCACTTTTTCACATATGCTGAAAAGGTCTGGGTCCACTAGTATGCTTGCTAATACTTTGTGGAATAAATTTGTCTTTTCAAGTTCAAATCACTTGCTTAATATTTTGTCACATTAGTGGCATTCAGTGTGAAGGCCAGTGAGAATGAAATAAGAAGATTAATTCACATCATGCATCAAAAGAAAAAAGAAACAGCCGGGAGATGAACAGCTGTGTGTCGTAATTGACTTTTGTGGCAACTGACAAACATACAGTCCATATCAAACTGAAAAGACTGTTATTGCTTTCATGAGGAAGGAAGTGTGTTCCTTCCAAGAAAATTATATCACAAGGATGAAAAGAAATTGGCCCAGATGTGTGAAAGAGCTACTGTAAATGTAAAAGCTTCTTTAAGAACTCAATAGCAAACAAGGGTTGAGATTATTCATTTAAAACGATTTAGAAATGAGAGATTCATGATTTAAAATAGACCTGCATGTCTTTGTCTTGCCAGCTGTGCTGTCCATCTAAAGTGGTTGTAGAAGAAATCACCTCCGGCCAGCCAGTATTTTTGTGCGTATTGGCAGGAAACACATTATGACATGATCAATGGCCAATTGATTTACCTACACACACACACACACACACACACATTCAGAGTTTGGTTACTATGTACAGTAATGGGAAGATAATTGCACAGGTAGCTTTCATCTCCCATTTTTTACTTACTGTGGGGGGGTCTGTGTCTGTGTCTGAGTCTGAGTCTGTGTGTCTGTGTAGAGCTCTGTGATAACAAAGACAAAATTGTTTTTGATAAAGGCATGACAAGGCTTATTTATTTGTATAGCACAATTCATACACCAGGGTAGTTCAATCTGCTTTACAGGGTACCAAAACAAACAAAAGTATAGTATAAGCAAAAGTATAAAAGTAAAAGTATAGTATAGATGGCAAAGGTAAAATGTTTACAGTTTTAAAAATACATTAAGGGTTAAGAACAGCGTTTGCAGTGGCAGCGCAGAACAAAAACATAAAAATACAAATTAGAAAGTCAAGCAGTATACCAACACACAGTGATGAGAGCTGACAGGAAGGCACCAGCTAGATGCAATAAAAACTAATGTTTGAATACCTGCTGCACATTTTATATGACCTGTAAACACTGTAATTATTTTCTTCTCAGTGTGTCTTATTTTACATAAATTCTATATGCTGATATCCTGATAAATTCTTACTTATTTCATATTTTATATAAAAGTATGTACATACTGTCATCTACAGTTCATTGTCTGAGGATGTAACTGCAGATATTCATTACCTTATAAATCTTTCATTATTTTCACACAGATTTTTACATAATGTAATGTTGAAACTTTGTCATTGTCAGTTGCATTGAATTAACTGCTCCCTATTTGCTATATCCTTATCAGTTTGCCTTTCATTGTTGTATACTGTTGTTGTATACTGTGCACTGCTGCTGGAAATTGTGAAAACATTTTTGTTAATGTTCTTTCAAGTATTTTTGTGAAAATAAGTTAATGACAATATATAAATAAAATAAAACTGAATTAATGCCAGAGATAGATAAATAAGTCCTTTTCAAATATTCAATATGTCGAACTATACAGCAGTAATGTTATTGCTTATTTTTGCAGAGATGCCAATCTGCTTTCATTGTTTGATCTTAATGATGTTAATTTAAACACCATCACCCAACACAACCATTTATTTACTTAGTTTTTTATTCTTTAGTGAACTGAAAAGCACTTGAGTGTTTCCCAAATTAAGTTATAAAATTATTCATGTATTTTAAGAAATGTAATCGTTAAAGGAAAAAAAAAATCTGCACTAAGTTGATTAACTGCCATGAATTTATAGACAACGTGTTTACTCCCTGTTAGGCCTCCAATGATGAAAAAAAAATATTTTCCAAGTTCTAATCCTGTCCCTTCATTAATTTTTCTGTGGTCTCTTAATATCTCAAATGTATCATAAAATAATTTCCTTTTCAGTAGAACGTGATTGCACTTTAAATTATTAATTTTTTCAGGCCTTGTTTGCGAATGATTTATTTAAAATAAACTGTGCTTTTTGGGTGAACAAACTATACTGAATCACTTCCTGAAGCATTTTATTAATTTTAGTCAAGTCAGTTCAGTTGAGCTTTCAGTCAGTTGCGAGAGAATATGCAGGGATACACTCACTCACTGAATTAGCGATTTAAGTCATTAAAGGAGACCTATTATACTGCATTTCCAGTCCTATATCCTAGTTCTGTGACTCCTGCATGGCAACTTTGCATGATACAAAGTTGTAAAAAATAATTTTCTATTTTATAATGGCCCTTCATATATGGCATCATTTCGGCCTCTGTCTGAAACATGGTGTAAATACTCTTGTCTCTTTAAGGCCCTAACTCTCAAAGTCCTCTGTCTTCTGACTGGCCAAGACCTGTAGCATGTTACCAGGCTGTTGTTGCCGCTGAGCGTAGCTGTGTGGAGCAAATGACCATATATGAAATACCGGTTGGTAACAAAAGCTGTTGAAAACAGAGTGTTCAGAACAGGAGAAAATCTGAGGTTTTGGCTCATGGGGATTTCTTTTAAATACTTTAACCTCATTATTTGAAGCTTTGGCCATGTTTAACATTAACATCCTACGTTGTAATGTTGTAGATAAGTCATAAAATATTGAAAAGCTTAACAGGTCTCCTTTAAATGGGGTGGAATGCAGTGTGTTTTAGACAGCAAATACACAGCTTATTCCAGTTGCTAACAATTAGCTGCAATGATTCATCAACATTGGTTTTGGTCTGCAATTCAATTATATGACATTATCTACATTCAGGCTAACATTTAACATTTCTGTGCGCACACACAACCACATACATACTGTTACGTTATTACTTTGAAAAGAGAACAGCTGGAAGGATTTTTCGAATTTATGGAGAGTTTGCATTGTTTTGTTGCCAAGTTATGAGAGAGTATCAGAGAGTGCATAAACTACATTGCTGCATCTGTACTTGAACACATTTCAAATGAGCTAGGTTACATTCTACTATGAGTGAATTTTTTAATCTCACCAACTTCCGGAGTTTACAATACGTGGTGAATCCTGCAAAATGAAATAAAGGCTGGCTGAGCCTGAGACTGTCTCACATCCTTTCACTGCAAGGGAAGGGCGCATGTTCTTCTTGCTCCTCTCCCTCTCTCTCATGATTAAGTATCAATTATTTTATTTAATAATTAGGTGTCACGAAAATATACAGTACATTCTGTACCTATTAGGGTAGGACAGAAACTCTAATTTTGCAATCAGCATCTCCAGTATATCCAGCTAAATTATCAGCTCACTGGCTTATCCTTCATGAACGACTGTTCTCAGTTCAGTAGTTTCTGAGCGTTTGGCCGTCATTTCAGTGAGTGGGACTACAGTCGGAGCTCCACTCAAACAATGAACTATTCAGTGAACGATTATTTTTATCAGTACACTGAAAAGAACTGTTTTGCCCATCACTTAGACGAACGTCAGAATTGCTTTGCAGTGGTGATTGATAAGTCTGTCCCATCAATGTGCTTTTTTAGCTGACACAAAGGGTACATTAGCAGTTGCAAGGAGCAGCTAAATTAAAGTTTGTTATTTCAGTAACTTGACTTAATGGACTTTTTTTCTGTTGCCATCTATTTGGCACAGAAGGATAGCATTTTAAACCACCGTACAAAGCTCTGATTAAATAACATATCTCATTTTAGTCCACTCCAATGCATCGATACATAGTCACCACAATTGCATACCTCCTAATACCAACACCACGAATCAATATATATAGTACATGTCACAACTGGTTCCCGGAAGAGAAGACCCAAACGCAGATTACAAAAATAGAGTTTATTTTCACAAAAGGCGGGGGAAAAGGAGATCTCAGGGCAGGGGGAACCTCTCCGAGTCCAGGACGAAGGTTGGAGAGACTGGAAGGCTGGAAGGTGTCCGGGCTGCAGGTTAACACAGGATGAATACTGGTTTCAGGTGCCAAGGCAGGGAAAATCTTCAGGGGAGATAAGAGAAAACCAAAGGTTAGTCACGTACAAAAAACTCACAAGAATTCAGAGGCCAGGTGGCTGGAGCTGTACTTGACCTACGCCAGGTTGAACAACGATCCGGCGGTGACTGGATGTCTGAGTTTCTCTTTTAAGGTAGTGGTGATGAGTCATGTGAATCAGGTGCGCAGATGGTTGATGAGACACAGGTGACTGCGGAGCCCGCAGCAGACACGCCCCCAGCTCCCGGACCGGAGAGAAAGAGAGAGAGAGACAAGGCAAAAACAAAAACACAAACTCACAGCCGGGGCCTCGTGACAGTACATGCCAATTGCAAGTATAAGTCCAACTAAAATACAAAGGAAAACTTCCTTTAAGTGTGAAAATTATTTAACTAATATAATTGAACCTGTCCACCACCTGCACCAGGGCCCCCGATACCCATCCATGAGTCAGTTATAATGGACCCATTTTGGTTAAGTTTTGTAATATGAATTACAAACGTTTTTTTTTTCTTTATCTTTACAGGCAAGTAAGTAAGAACAAGTTCTTATTTACAATGGTGGCCTGAGAAGTGGGATAACCATTTAGGGAAAAGAAAATAAGGCTGAAATAAATACAGTACATTAGAAATACATACAGTTTTAGCAATTACATAAAATACAATTAAAAACACACTACAGCAAACAACACAAAAATGTATTGCATGTAACCCTGGACTCAGGGAGACTCATCTGTGATGTGGCACTGAATCTGTGTAAACGTAACAGTCCAAATATCTCTGTTATCTGTGTTATCCAGACTTCAGGGACAATGTGTCTCTGTGGGATGATATCATTGACCCTAAAGCTGGATAAATAACAGACTCACTCAGCTCTCCTCACTCATTCGAGCAAACATGTACCCAACGGATGTGTGTTGCTGTGAGTCCTTCTGAAGACTTGAATAAAACTCACAGACAGACAAGTGTTTGCCTGAGCTGTTTATTTGAAAACTCAAATTGCCATCACAGTTTCTTAGATGAAAGAGTAATATTTGCCCATTCTGACTGCCAGCTGATATCTATTTTAATGGGTTGGCAACCATACATTGTTTAAAGGAAGGGCTAGAAGCTTAAGTTCCAACTTAAATTTGTAAACGACTGAGGCTACTCCTTTAGCAGTTTGTTTAAGGATTTTAGTAATGGATCTGGATGAGATGACAAGCCGCACTCTCCTGATCATCCTTAAGCATGTGGTACAGTGTGTAATTCATTTTTTTCAGTTTAACTGGTTCTCTGTCATGTATACACCGATTTTATATCTGGCGCAGAACGTAGCCATTGACTCTTTCATACACACACACACACACAATACATTTATATTTCCTTTTTTCTCTCTTTTACCCACCCCCCACGGCAATACCCAGAATCCACTGCATAAAAGTCAAAAGGTTGCATGACGCCCACCCATCTCCTGCCGTCATTTTCATGAAATTCTGAAGAGGAAAAAAATATCTAATTTCAACAGAGAAGAGTGCCGAGCTGCACATTAAGAACATTAAGTGAAGTTAATAGGCAGGCATCATTCTCCAGACACTGATGTCTTCACTGGGAAAATTGGTTTGGAAAAATGTAATTTAATTCAAAATTGCAGTGGAAGTCCCCTTATCCTGCTAGTTATTTAACAGAAAATAACATTGAATGGTCAGGCAGGTTATGATGAAGCACAGTCATTTGGAGAAAGAGGGGAAATAATTAAAAAGTGTTGCCCTTCGGGGCTACTAATGTCAGCTGGATGAGAGAAAAAAGGTAGGGGAAAAACAGGGTTGGAGAAAGAAAGAGGGAAAGGAAAGAGCTGAAGGGAAGATGGAAAAAAGACATCCAATGACATCTTTATGACAATAAAGATGGACGCAACAGCTTGAGTCTCTGCGGCAGGTCTCAGTCTTCATCTTTAATTTGGGCCTGTAATAACTGCTTTCATCAGCTGATCTACATCTAGATTGTTTGATTTTTCTCCTGCTGCTTGATCTTTTCTGACGAGTATTACCATACATATAGCATGGTGCCTGTCTGCATCTGTCTGTTCTGCTTGCTGCTCTCCCTCCCCATCGCTTTTTTCTCTCTCTTTTCTGGGCCGTTTTTATTTTTTCTATAGGTACAATTGAATCCGCTAAAGGTTTGAAGATATCCATCTTTAACGACAATTTAATTTCATTAAAAAAATGACTGAATAAGTGCAGTATATGGCTTCAGCCAGCAGTCACGAACCGGCTGCAGCGGCTGCAATATGTTCCTTCGGGGCAACTGCGCCCGTCAAAATTAGGCAAAAAGTGCTTCTTGTTACATGAGGTGTCTAACAACATCATCACATCACATCATGGACAGGATCCATACTGGTGACTTCCAATGACACCCGTTGTTTTTAACAAGAAACAAAAGAAGGACAATTGTCACTCTGAAATCTCGTGAGAGGATAGTTCTTGCTAGCACGACTTTATTTCCTAACGTTACTCAAACACAACAAACTCCTCTTCAACTCTGACTCACGTTTCCACCGTCGTCTTCCTGCAAGAACTCACCTATGCAGTACTTCAACAAAACAATGCCTCACGCTCAGGTACAAAACACAGGTGAGCTGGCATTCACCTTTTATACTGAAGGGAAACAAATGATGTCCACAAATGATTCCAATTTTTTCTTAGAAACGAGTCCCCAGAAACTCCTTTCACTTTAGCCATAAAGAGGAAGATGAGCAAGGAGAAAGCGGATAAAGGTCACAGACCGGTGACAAGATTTGAGGTGAAAGGGTTGTAATCAGATCCGAGATACAATAAGTACCGAAATCAATAAGTAGAAGATTTGGCATCGATAAAAGTAAAACCTCACACAGAAACACCCATAGTAATAAAGAACTGCTTTTTGAAGGTTAACAGGGAGTGAAATGTCATTACATGAATAACATTATATGATACGACCAGGGCTTGACGATAACTTTTTTACTCACTAGCCAATGTGGCTAGTGATTTTCCGAAGTTACTAGCCATGCAGCATTTTCACTAACCAAATTTTTGTTTTTGGGAAATTACCTGTTAGACAATTAAAGTTGACAGTTGTGTAATAAATGTACTAATATTATCATTAGCTCTGATAAGGTTGTGTGTAAAGTTCCTCTTTTGAAAACATGTATTCTATTAAGATAAACACATTAAAATAGTAGCTTCTTATTATATAATAAAGCTGCTTCATGGGTGTAAAAGATTAATTAAAAAGATAAAAACTAAACTGAAAAAAAAAAAAATCACCAGAATCATTTGCATGTGCCTTTCCTCAGAGCTCTGACTGGATTTATGTTTATCATCACAAAACTGTGGTAGCTGAGTAACTATAGCTACAAAACAGGTATACAGGTCTTTTTTCCAGATTATTCCCATACAGATGCATCTTCTGCTTTCCTCTGGCATGACACACAGTGTCCCTTAATCATAAATGTATCTGTAATCTTACAGCATTTAGGGGCCCTTTCCTCCTGCCTTTTCTTTATCTCAGCTCTGCCTTTTCTCTTTCTCTCGTTCTGCTGTGCATTTCTTCTCCACACTGCTCGGCCACGCACACTCACGCACTGACTGAACATTGTGTTGATGTGTGTTTGCATGCGACCAGTCGCGTGTGATGACAGAGATCATACCATCAGGTTAAAAGAAGACGGGAGGTTGACGGTCTACAGGTCTGAGGGACTGTAGCTGCTCTGACAGATTCAACTTTTATATTCACTTTGACAAAAGTCTAATGTCATATTTTGCATATGTCCTTTGTATTTTTCGCGAGATAGGTGAGACAGTGAGATGCGCATGTTCTCGCGCTGCTGGTGGTTAAGTTGATAATTAATGGCAGGCCAAAACAGCGGTCCAACGGCCAGTCTGTGAGTTTAATTTCCACAGCGTCTTCTTGAGTCTCGTCAGTCAGTACCACGCAAGACAATAGGCTTCATGAATGGACCAGTGAGCTTTGTGCAGGTGGAGCTGTAGTGTCGTGTCACATTGCAATTCATTTGTTATTTCAGTCTTTTGACAAGACTACAATTTTTCAACACGCCAAAGTGGCTAGTGGGAGTGACTGTGTTACCTGCCACGGGCGAAATCCTCACGCATTTGGCGGGTTTGCGGGTTTTAATGTCAAGCGCTGGATACGACACACTACATGATACAAACCTATGCCTGTGTTAAATCCAATTGATCAATGTGTTTCAAGTGTTTTTT
Organism: Lepomis gibbosus; assembly: GCA_029875015.1. NCBI lineage: Eukaryota > Metazoa > Chordata > Actinopteri > Centrarchiformes > Centrarchidae > Lepomis > Lepomis gibbosus. The sequence goes on along the minus strand of JAPMOB010217178.1, from coordinate 24,478 downwards.
CCTTTTTCCTTAATGATTTTTTGCCATTTTTCATTGATTCATTGTTGAACAACGTAGCCCTTGGGCAACAAAAAATATTTTCATAAAAAATTTTCTCAATGGAATGTGCGATAGAGTGTTAAGTTGGGTTGAGGTTAGGGAGCTGAGAGAGAGAAGCATACTTTTATTAAAATTTATGTCACACATTCAACTTTCAAAAGGCCGCAAGAAGTCAACCTGCAATTGCTCCTACCTAGCAGCATTTGTTGTCCTTTGATGACCTTTGTTTGCTTGAAAAGTGAGCTGGTAATAAACTGCACTGTAGCTATTGGGATTTTCTGTACTGGGAATCATGTCTCAGAGGTGACAGCAAACTGAGCCTTCTTAATGTTGACATGAACATCCCACACACCTAATTACAAACCTGGTAACTTCCTGAGGATAACCAGACCTCCATCATCTAGTCCCACGAGTGTTCAGTCAGAAGGTAATTAGGTTTCCAAATGTAGGTTACTGGGACACAGATAACTGTCTTGATTTTAGCTTTAGCCTACTATTAAACACTGTAGAGAAGTGTCAACCTTAAACCTGTGTGTGCATGCTGTGTTTTCTGTGTTTTACTGAACATCCAACTCATTGGTTAATATTAAAATTACTTCATTTTTACAAAATTAGATCCTACACAGACTTTGTACTAGGTGTGTGTGCATTTGGATGCAACTACGAGACTGACTGGTGTTGTGAGTAATTAGGCTACTTTGCATCAGGCTGTTTGTATAAGGAGCCAAGCCGATCTTGCTAAGGCTTGTGTGGCAGAATATTTCCCAGATGAGCACTTGACCATTAGGGCTTTATTTTCATTCATAGCTGTTCCTTATTTTAACATAATTTACAATTTAAAGTAAAGTAATATTTTTACTTATCGCTCACTCGTCATCAACTAGCAAGGGGGGCTGGACAGGTTGCCAGTCCATCGCACAACCTAAGGACAATTTAGTGTCACCAATTAACAATTAATTAACCACTCTACCTAGCCTTCCTGCCCACCATCTTGGATCAGATCATGGACTGTCTCTGGACATATCTGCAGGAATGAAGGCTTTCCACCTTCAACAAAACCTCTCTAATACTGAACTCTTTAGGGCTGGGTATCGTTCAAAGATTTTCGATATCGATACCGATATCGATACCTTGACTTCGATACTGGTTCCTGAACGATACTTTTTCGATACCAGTTTTATTCTCAGTTTGTATTAATTAACTTAATTATCACATTATTATCATTAATATTTTATTTCAATAATTGTTCCTTTGAAAAATGCTACTGCTTGTCAAAACCAAGACATATTTTCAATGTGACATCAGCCTATATTGTGTTTTTGTTGTTTTTATTCCTCTTTCTTTAGTTTTTATAATGTAATTTCATTGTTTCTTAATTATAGATTTTTTATTGTTTATATGTGTATTTGTGGTCTGGCACCATTGCAACCTAAAAAATCATGGCAATAGGCCTGAGAGAAAGAGAGAAATCTCTCATCTCATCTCATGGAAACAAGTTTCTGCCACTACATCAAAATTTCCTCCTCACTAGAGGAAGAGGTGGCCAGGCGACAACTATAACAATAGAAAGTAAACCGCTTAATCCACTGCAGCAAAGTCGCAGATATTAGCCCGAGGATCGGTATGTGACCGTCACAGGAAGCACTTCCGCCGGCTGCACATACAGGTCCGTGTGTGGCGGTGGCGTCACTTAACTGAACCTTCGGAAACACTTGGAAAAATGTACCATGCTACTCTGTCAATAAAAAAGCTTTGATTTGAGTCAGAAAACAGTGACGCTGCCACCAAGCTACTGAGAAATGAAGTTAAACTTCAGGCTCGGTGGCAGTTGGGCGCTGACTACACCGGCTCTGTCTTGTTGCAGCAAAGACGGAGCGACTTTCTGCTCTTACGTTTATTCGTGCACAGTCAAGGGCTTCACAAGGTTTGTTGGGTCGTCTCTTGGCAGCAATTATCTTACGTCGCAAATATTGCATTGCGCGCTGTTTCATCAAGCCACACTTTTTATTTTCTCCACGTCTTTTACATCCACGAACCACTTCTCTCTGCGTAACCTGCGTGAGCTAGTGTTTACATCACCACAGCCGATTACAATCACTTTTAGATGTGGTTACATCAAGAATGCTGTATGCTTATTGGCTCATTGGCGTTAACAAGAACCTTTAGGTATCGAACTTTGGTACCGAAAAACAAAGCATTTTTTGATACTCGTGGTATTGAAGCAATTTGGTCGGTGCCTAAAAAGTATTGAACTCGATACCCAGCCCTCGGACTCTTAGTCATTCCAGCCAAGTATTCTATCCCCCATAACATCAAACTACAAATTGACTCATCAACTTGGGTGTCATGATTGTTCACCAGGTGTGCTTTTCAGACCATGTTGCTTTGCTCTATACAACATAAGAAAATCAGGCCCTGCCTTACTCAGTATGCCACCCAGCTTCTGGATGTCCCTCTCTAACTTTTAGATTCTCTTGAAAACTCATCTCTTCCGAGAAAACCTTCTCTTATAACACCTCTAACTCCTAACCTCTATCATGCACTTCCTGTGCTCTTCTTCTATTACCTTAGAATTATCCTGTATTGACTGCACTTTTTGTTAACTCTTACTTCTTTCCCTAGGTATTTACCCCATTCATGTGATATGTGTTATTAACTCTATTAGTATTTATTAGTGCTCTTACTGGTATGTATTGTCAGTTGTAGTTTTAGGTGGTGTTTTTGATGCCTTGTTGATGCTTGTATGTTGTTCCTCAAAGGTAAGTCTGCCAAATGAGTAAATCTACGTGTCTGCCAAATGAGTAAATGTAATGAATAAAAGTGTCTGCCAAATGAGTAAATGTAAATGTAACCTGCATGTCTGTGGACGGTGGGATGACACGTGGAGGAAATGCAAACTCCATTCAGAAAAGACTGAGACAACCATGACCCTCTTTCTGTAAGGCGACAGTGCTAACCACTGTATTACCATCATACCCATTGCATTTTTTTACCTATTCTTTTAGCCCATGTTTGATTTTGCCAAGGGCTGCAATGTAGTTTAAGGTCAAATCGCCATGCAAGTTTTAACATGATTAGGACAGTCTATGATAAATGAGTGGTAAATAATACTTGCGCTTCATCCACAGCTTCTAGTTAGAAAGAGGTGTGTGCATGTGTGCATTTTCACACAGACCTCACAGTACAGTTACTTTATTAATTTTTCAAATCCACTGACACAGCACAAGAATCTAACAATTCTTTACCTTGGATGCTGTCGCACAGTTATCTGCCCCAACACAAGTGTGTCAGTGTTTCCAAAAGCGTAAATTCAGTGAAGAGTGACATCTGCCACTAACAACATATTTGATATGATATATATATTTATGATATATTTATTACTTTTTAATGGACATTTAATGCATTCAACCAAGATTTAGTGTACAAAGTACAAAATAGATTATCATTTTACAAGACAGAACTTTATAATAAGATGAAGCTGTATTTCCCTTTATGTTACTCACAAAAGGCAAATGTTGCATACACAATTTATATACACTAGATTGGTGGATAGATAACCAGTCCTAGAAATAAAACCATTTTACAGCCTGAGCTTTCTTTACAAGGGTGAAGATGTGAGATAACCATGTCCGGTTCTCTGTGATGCTGATTCCCAGGAACCTAAAACTATTCACCTGCTCTACCTCAGCTCCACTGATGTAGACAGGAGTGTCTTTATGTCCTTTTCCTAAAATCAGCTCCTTGGTTTTGCTGACATTGAGCAGTAGGTTGTGCTTGTACAAGCAGCACCACAAATACTCATTTGAGATGCCACTGAGCAAAGAGTATTCCAGCGCTCCAGTGCTTACCTGCTTGGCTCCAGGCATGGATTTGAAGCATGATGGTTTTGGGCCTCTTGCTTAACAAACCCTTGGATAAATACTAGTTAAATAAGTAATAAGCTTCATGCTGAAAGTTTAATACTGCAGTAATGTGGATATTTGCAAAAAAAATGACATTGTTCCCTTGGTGTGTATGAAACGTTATTTCATGGCTAGTTCTCAGTGGTGTCCATTTACACCAGGCTGAAATAATGATGAATTATTAAATACAAGAGTAGCAGGATTAGTAGCGGTGTTTAACTTGTACTGCAAGCACCAAAATACCCACTCTAATATGTATAGGAAAAAAAGTGAATGGAAATAAAGAAAGAAAGCAGTGTTGGAGAATTAATGTCAATAAATAAATGTGTGAGCAAATTAGACACAAGCAAGGAGATCTATGAAGAAGATTAAGATAGATATTAAATCGAATTGTATGAGAATGCAGTTTGACGTTTATTTGAAAAGTATGGTTTGTGGAGGTTTGCAAACCCACCATCCAAGGTGTGTTCAAGGAATTCTCTAATGTTTTGAGTATCAAATTCCAACTTCCTGTATAGCTGGAGTCTGCTTCTGTAACACCCACATCATTGACATCACAAGCACATATAACACAGCCACGGGCACTGTCACTCTTCCTTCTGTAGATAACTTGTCATCTCTATCTATTAAAGGCATAAAATAGATTTGAAAATGAAACTGTTAAGAGTAAGGCTTGTGATTGAATGAGATGGTTATCAGCAGTTCCTCTTTTGCTTCCAGAACACTTGGGTACCATTATGCTGGTATTATTTGGTTCAGTGTAAAAAACCAAAACTGACTTAATGACAGGTCATCTTTATAGTATCACCGAATCTCTGTTTGAAAAGGCCTATTGTTTATACATTTCTGACAAGTGACCTCTTGCAGTTGGGAAAGTGACTATTTTTTCTCTCTAAGTAGCTAGACATTGTTATACCCTCAATAGAATGTTTCAGTAACCTGATCAAACCATAAATCAATCATAGCATTAGTTAAGGCAGGCAACAAAGTCAAGCTCAGCTCCTTCCAGCATATCAGCTGATAGCAGCCATCTTCAGCAGTACATCAGCCTACATCTCAGGTGATTCCTCTTTCAGCATTCATGGGCAAATTCCATACAAGGCACCTATTTAAGCTGCCATAGCCTACCTGCCTGTCCTCGCTTCTTCCTATGCAAAATTATCGACCATATTGGTCATATGTCATTATCTGAAGCATATCGGCAGCTAGGTTCTGTGCAACTTCTCTCTGTCTCTGCATGATCCACTGCAGGTAACAATGTACAGATTGAAGCTACTTGGCAATTTAAGCTTTACAGTTAGACTACAGACAGCTTTCATTTAGCTCGTTGTACATCTAGCTTTGCCAAGGTACTGTTAGCACAGGGTGCAGAGGATGAGAGACGTGAACAGAGTGGATCAAACAACCCTTTCAACATGTTATGCTCATTTAACGGATATATTTACAAAGTTATCGTTTACGCTTGAGGATTTGTTATACATACTGCAGTGGCCAGGGTGGCTGTCGTCAACTCAAGTAGCTTGGAATTACCTTCACTTCAACGGGTCCATGAACTATCCTTGTGCTTGCCACTGTTTGTGTCAAGGTTTGGTGCAGGGTTAGTGTGTGGTGAAGCAGGTTGTAAGTTGTAGGACCCAAATGCAGGACACAGAGCGGAGCAGGCATAGTTCAATAATTTAATAAACAAAGGAGGAGCACACTTACAAGAGCGGCTGAGTTCAGGAAATCCAAAGTTACAGAATCCAACACAAATAGGTGTAATCCAACAGAAAAATCCAGAACAGGTCAAAATCCAAACGACTGACGGGGGAAAAGCAAAACGAGACTAAACAGACGAGCAAACAACACACTGTAGCACACTGTACACAAGGTAACACAAGGCAATGACCCGACAAAGACAAGACAGAAACACCAGGTATATATACACAGGGACACAGGTGACAGACATGAGACTAACGAGACAAAGGCAGGCAGGGAGACTAGCAGGAAGGCAGATTTTTGAGGGGAAAAGTCAAAACACTTGACAGGCAGACATGGGACAGAATAAATAACCAACACAGACAGAACACATGTAACAAAATACCAGACAAGGATCTAACTTCAGACAATAACAGAAACCTATGTAAACAGATAAACACTGACCAACTATAACACAGGGATCATAACAGACAAAACCTAAACGAGAACACAGAACTAGGACATAGAGTGCAGAGGAGACTAAACCAAAATAATGTAACAAGAACTAAGAGAAAATACTAAAATGAACTAAGGACCAGGACTAAGAACAAAGACTACAAGAAGACAGACAGAGACGGACATGAGTGTAACACAAATCACAACACACTATATAACAGGTACTGGACATGGGAAAATACAGGAAATAACCCAAAACACTATGACAGATACAAAACATACTAAAAATAACATGACTTACTGAAACTAAATGTACAAAGCAGAACAGACACGCCCACAGTGTGACAGTTTGTGCTTGTGAGCCTGCATGTGTATGTTCATGTGTGGGAGGCGACACAGAGCAGCGGAGGCTACAGCCTGATAAAAAACAGTATGGACGTCAGCCCCAGGCCCGTTTAACACCATGCTTCAGTGCCCATCTGATTAAACATGTAAATCGCATTTGTCTGCTCTGTTCTGTACAGGGGTTCTTTACTACGGCTCTCTGCCTCAGGCTTTCCATGTATGAGTATGATGGGCAGGGAGTTGCTCTCCCTACCATATGGCTTTTCCACATAGGCATGTGGAAGGGCAAAGAGGTGTGCTCTCCCCGTCTCATGCATTCCACATAGGCATGTGGAAGGGTGGAGAGCTGCTCTCCCCGCCTTATGGCTTTCCAAGTAGGTGCATGGACGGTCAGGGAGATCCCAGAACAGGGCCATACCGCCAAATATAACTACAATGCCGCAATATCAGTCTTTGATAAAAGTTGTCCTGACTTAACCATAGAGGTGGCAGACACAAACTTTGCTTTTTTAAAATTGTTTTTCTGAAATGGGTTGTTTGGAAAACACCTATATACCAGGTCTCTTACAGACACTATCATATTTGAAGGAATTTTTTTTTTATTGTTTTTTATACAATCTGCTGGTGCTTTGAAAACAACAGACAAAATGGCATGAGATCTTTTTTTTATTGGGACCAACAGACATTTTGGAGTCTTACTGAATCACACCTAAACAAAACCATATGAGTTTAAAGCAAGTGTAAGTAAGAGGGTAACAAATGTTTTGAAGATTTTGAACAGTTTTGACAGTGGAAAATGATGTGACCTAACCACTTCACTGTAGTAGACTAGAAGCACTATTCTATCGTGTGTTTCTTTGTTCATCTATGAAAATGAATAAGTGTGTGTGTGTGTGTTATTCATATGGCTTGACACCGATTTGATTTAGTGCACTCTATAGCAACACACACATACACACTCGCAGCCTTCCCCATCTTTCCAGAGGGTTACTCTTCCTCGGTTGAATAAGTCCTGTTGTTCTTGTTGTTGTCTTGGTGAAGCAAACGAGGTTGTTGGGATTAATTGTAACCACAGACCAAAGGCTTTATTTTTGCAGTGAGCGAGTAGCAGTGTTACCAGGTGGCAACAATAAAGACAGTTTGTAAAAGAAGAGCTTTGAATGTTTGGTACAAAAGAACAATAGCTGGATCGGAATGAGGCAAACAGAAGATTTATAATAAAGGCTGTGGAGGCAGCTCGTTTTGACAATCATAAAGGAGCCTCCAAATCCAGCCTCAGATCCTCTTCCTGTGCTCTGTATTATCAGTCTGACTCTTACAGTTAAAGGTCCCCTGTGGGTTTTTCTTGTAAACAAATAAACATTATGTTAACATTCAGTGTTACTCACCAAAACATATTGTGTCTATCCTTGAGGTCTAACAAAAATGATGAATGCATTTTACTTATAGAACATTTTTAAAGCTGATTTTTCTTAAATGTTCAAACAAATCAGGGACCCACTCATACAAAACTGCTCCACAGCACTACCAGAGGCAGACAAAAACTGCCACAGAATACCTTGAATCAGGGGAGATGTTTTGAATACAATCAAGTTTTCACTGAATATGAGACTTAATATGTGAAACAACAAATGGAAAATGCAATCATACAAACAGGTGACCTTTGGAAAAAAAAATCCCCATCATACAGTGGATAACTGTCTGGTTCACCACTTGAAACATTTTTCCTCTTCTGCCTCTGGTAAAACAAGCTGTCGAGCATAGCTTTGGAGATGACAGCATCGCTTGGTTGGTCCAACTGTTCAGTCTAAAGTAAAATAACCAACTAATGGATTATCATGAAATTTGGTCCTCAGAGGATAAATCCAAATGACTTTGTTGATTAGATTTTTACATTTTAATTCAGAGCCACCTACAGTTCAAAATGTCTTGGCTTCTATTTTGTTCAGTTTCATGTTACCATAACATGGTACCTTGATAAAGGGGACTGGACCCCAATACAGACAGAACAGAATCATTAAACAAACAGTTTAATGATTTATTGTGCATAAAAAAGCTTAAAGGTAGGAACTAGTAACCCATGTAGGCAAACAAATAGAAAGGTAACAAGTAAACAGGTAAATGGCAACTCATTTGCACGAGTTCAAAATATTTTTTAAAATGTGTGTGTATCTGGGCTTTTCAGAGTGTTGTGTGGACAGGACCGGGCAGCAGAGCTTCTGGACAAATAAAAACAGATTCTGCTTTGATATGGAGTAGGAGCTCAGAGTAATTTTTTTTTTTTAATTTTTAATTAAAATTTTGGGAATTAAAAAGTGGATTTATATTCACTTGTGCTGCTCAATCTGTAGCAGTCTCTGGGCAACCAGAGCTCTGTGATACTACCTAATGCTTGGAGAAAAGTAAGCAAGGAAGTTGAACTTCCTGGTAAGTTCAGAAAATATATAGTTGTTTGCTTGTTGTCTTGTGACAAGACCTGATAAAGCATGAATTCATATGTTTAACAAACAGCATCATTATGTTATTCCTGCATCTTTTTGATCCATTTATTGCAATTAAATCACAGCAAAATCACCACTGTAGTAAAACAGATTACGGGCAAATATTTGCAGGTTGTAGTAACTCGCGTGAGTAATGAGAGGAAAAAATGCCAGCATGCTATCTATAAAATAACACAACGCAGGGCAGCATTACGCCGCTGTTGTTTCACTTTTGTGCAAAAAAGCAAAGCCAGGGTTTTGATAGGTCTTCTTTACAGTTGTATTGTGGTATGTCTGTTTAAATAGAGCTGTTGACATGCGACGTAGTAAGCTGTGACCCCAGCAGACAATGACTGATGAACTTGAGTTAATTATGTGTTTTACACAGATGGCTGTTGGGTATTTTAAAACCAAAGCTTGGTGACAATTCCAGAAAACTTTAAAGTGGTGGTGGTGTCTCACTGCAGTGCATTGTGGGACATAGTAGCTTATATCACAGAGGCTTATGGGATGGTCAATCATCTTGACACCTCTGGTATTGTTCCTGTTGGCGTCGTGTGTGTGTATGCATGTCGACACGTGTGTGCGGTAGAATGACTGAGAAAGCAAAACTTGTGTGTGTTTTCTGTATGTGCGGGTGTGTGTTTGACACAGTGACACAATGATGGAGAGACCCAATGTGTGTGTTTTTGTGTGAATATGGACTCTGGCAGCGTGTAGCAGAGTGTGTGTAAATGACTGTGTGTATATGTGTTTGTGTGTGTGCATGGAGGTCCATGGAGATACACCTATATGTATTCTGCACTGTTATTGTTTTATTATGATTTACTGCATGGGCTCTGGATTATATTTCAGTTCTGATGTGTTTGTGCTTCCAGCTTTATTTCAGCAGTTTGAGTAGTTGTCCTCCTTTCCAAAAACCATTATTCTGTCTATCATGTCAAATTTAAAGCACTCTCTGGCACAGTACATGTAAAATTCAGTTTGTTTGATCAGGGTGAGCATGAAATGTGTAACCTATTGGAATGCAAGAAATTATTATTTTTTCCTTTTTTCTTTCTTTTCTACCAAATAAATCTCATGATTGAGGGGATAAAGTGCTTGACAACTCACTAAACTTTGCACACATGTCAGAACTACTGATTATTTACATCTGATACGTCTGTTTTGTGCATAGGCATGGCAAAACAGCTCCATAGCACCCCCTACAAGATTTCAACAAAGGAGCTTGCATGCTAGGTTTCACCTATATGTATGAAATGTTTGTGGCAGATGTATCAACGTAAGACACAAAAAAACCTAAACCCAACAGGAAATCAATCATTTTCAATTGAAAGTGCAATTTTAGGGCATTTTAGCAATTTACAGATTGTACTGTAACAAACTCTTCATAAAGAATTAATCAGATCAAGCCGCGCCGGGCGACCTCTGGAATCTGCGCCATGGCCACCGCTGCTTGCAGCTCTAATTTTTAATTTTTAAATTAAATTTTTTTTTTTTACAAAACATCTCTTTTGTCATTAGTATTTAAAGTATTTCATCCTGAAGTTTTTAGTACAATGGCTATTTCCCACAAGTCAAATGCTTTCATGTAATGTCATGGAGCCCATGTGACACATACAATCTACTGAAAATGTCACCCATGTTAGGACTGACCTAGTGAGGCTGTAGAAAACAAAACAGCTTGATGCTGGTGACCTGATTGGGATGTGCCATAGTCCTATTAACCTGCAATGAAGTTACTGAGCTGTCCAGAAAACCATCATAAATATCATCAATTTCACATACAGCCAGTAAAGGCTGCAGTAGAAGAAAGCAGTGTTGTTTTGTGTGTGTGTATGCAGGCATGTGTAAGAATGGTAAATAGATAAATATGTCTTATTCATGATGTAGAGATAAGAATTGCCACCATATATCATTGTATTACCCATCCATCCATCCATCCATCCATCCATCCATCCATCCATCCATCCATCCATCCATCCATCCATCCATCCATCCATCNNNCCATCCATCCATCCATCCATCCATCCATCCATCCATCCATCCATCCATCCATCCATCCATCCATCCATCCATCCATCGCTTATCCAGCGTACAGGGTCACGGGGGGGGCTGGAGCCTATCCCAGCTAACATTGGGCGAAAGGCGGGGTACACCCTGGACAGGTCGCCAGTCCATCGCAAGCATTGTATTACCCTGTACGTAACAAATATATCCACTAATATAAACACAGGCCCATTATAATTAAGTGCTGAGATGTTAAAGTCACTATCCACATGCACACACAAACTACCAAACACACACACACACACACATACACACACAGTGACAGAGGTTTGTTGTATAAGAGCGTAGTGCAGTTTGTTAACAAAATAATATGCTTCTACTGTTGTAAATATAAATATCATTATGTTAACAACTGGATCTGCTTTAACGGCCTGTAATACACAAACAGACATGTGCGCGCACACACACACACACACTGTAAAAACATAGACATTAGAGCAGCTTTGGTTTTATTTGGATAAATGTGATTGAACATATCTGGACAACAATGACATTAACATATAAAACACAAATGTATGCACACAGAGACACATTTTAGTGTCTGGTTTTATGACTGTGTGACAAGAGTAAAAGGATCATGCATACTCAAACACTAGAGAAGCATAAATTATCTTCTTTATTGCTGGCAGTTTCATAGAAATGTCCCAGCACCATCATGTAGAAACCTGAGAGGATGTTGTAGATAGATGGTATATGTAGACGATAGTTGTAGATGCTGGTTATTGGACTTCCTCACAAACAGACCCCAGTCCTCCACTCTTGTGCTCAACACTAGAGCCCCCCTGGGCTGTATGCTCAGCTCCTTCTTGTTCACGCTGTACACCCACGACTGCATCATGGAGAAAACTCTGTTGTAAAGTTTGCAATGTCTACATCAGTGGTGCTGACGTGGAGCAAGTGAACAGTTTCAGGTTCCTGGGAATCAGTATCACAGAGAACCTAGCATGGTCATATCACATCTCCATGCTCGTGAAGAAAGTCAAAAACGCCTGTATTTTTTGAGGAAGCTTAAGAATCCCAAATTCCTGTGCCAAGTTCTTGTCAGCTTTTATAGAGGAGTAATAGAAAGCATCCTGACTGGAAATGGGATATGCACGGCCCAGGACCGGAGGGCTGTGCAGCTGGTATTTAAAAATGTTCAGAAGATCATCTGTACCCATCTCCTGAGCATCAGAGAGATCAGTGAGGTGAGGTGCCTACGCAGAGCCCAAAAGGTACTAAAGGACAGTACCCACCCAGCCACAGCCTGTTCACCCTGCTGCCTTCTGGGAAGGGATATAGGCGTTTCACCTGCTGCACCACAAGAGTGCAAAGCAAAGAAAAATAAGTAATAATCATACCAACCTCCTGTCGAGAAAAATGGGGAGTCCTCCCCCAGAAAGGTTTGGGTTTCAGAGACTGTGGTTCCTGCATTCTGTTGACTTTTAAAGAATCAAAAGAACAACATAATCAGTACATTGCAAAAGCATTTTCATGTTCCTTTTAATACTTCTCATTTTAATTTTGAGAAAAGAATACAATATATGTTTGAAATTTGCTTGAATGTTTCTTTCACTTAACACTCTCCATTTCTCTCTACGTCTCTAACTCACTGAAAAGAACGAGAGCAGCAGCTCAACACTCTCTTCTGCATCACGTTCACACCACGAAATTACATTTGGTGTAGCTGTATTGTTGTCTGAGTGGAAACAGAAAACTTTTAGAGAGTTGAATGGCTGTTATGTGGTGCTTGTATAGAAGAAAGTGTCCATTTGGTATGCTTGGTGATTTTAGTTTGTAAAAAAAGAAAAAGGAAAAGATAAAGAAGTTTATAAGCAGCTGCTAATTCGCAGAGGAATTTTAGATTTCATGTTTATAATTCAGAATTCAAAAGTTTATTGTCTGTAATTGGGCAATTTTATATAGGTTTGTTTGTGTGCAGTCAACTGCCCTGTTGATAATTGCTATGCTACAAATGAATTGGAAAATGTTACAAGTATATTTATTTTCCCAAATTAGTACAGATTTCCAGGAAGACGTAACACTTACATATTCCTCTCTAGGAAACTATTTGCGACTATGAGACCGTGCAATGTGACGATATGTGACCATGTGCAATATATGTGTTCTCAGTACCATCATTGCATAGATTGTGCACACAAAGAGATTTCAAGAACTGTTACTTCACTTAGATATTGGTCTAATATTTTAGTGAAGCAACAGTACTACAAATATGTTAATCAAAACATCTGTAAAATGTTATTTTATGGCAGTAAAAGGGCCAACATGGGGTATTTTCTATGTTTTTCAGTGGAAGTACTTGCAACCACAAGTATTTCTAATTAGTAACAGGGATACTGTTCCTGCAAAGACACACTGCAATATAAGTATAATTTGTCATTTTTGTGAGCACCACAAACAAAATTCCATTCACCTCCATTGTATTGGGGTAGAAAAGGAGATATACCTCAAAACCTGGACACATTAAACTATCTGCATAATTTCATATCACTATGGGTAAGCGAGTGGGTAACTTGCTCATTTATTCAGTTGTTTGAATTAAAGGGCTATTTGATCTAAATAAATGCTCCTCCCTACTTTGTCCCCTGTCACCTGCACCTCTTTTAATTCACTTCCTTCTTCCCTTCTTCCCTTTCTCCTCTGACTTTCTCTCTTGCTTCACCTTATCTCATTTCTTTTCATTGCTATTTTCCTCTTCTCTTTTTAATCCATACCTGCTCTTCTTTTGTCCTCTGTCCTCAATAACCCCCCCCACTTTCAAACACTTGAGAGTCAGTGTATGTGTGTTTCTAACTACTGAATGTATTTATCTGAATTCAAATGTTGGCATATAAACAGGATTTATAAATATTTGTACAGACAACTATTCATGCATTAGCAGCTTGTGGTGTGTGTATGTGCGTGCATCCACAGAGAGAGTGTCATGACTTTGCATCCAATTGCCTCATTAAAGTATTTAGTCAGGCTTTTATTTAGGCATACGTTCGTAGCCTGTATAGAGCTAATCCTGTTTAAACGTGTGTGTGAGAGAGTTACTTTGTGTGTATTAGAGGTATGATGTCAAAATAAAAACTTGTGTTTGAGAGAAACATTGAAGCAGAGAGAGATCAAGGAAGGAAAAAAGAGAGGAAAGAGACAGCGAGACAACAACAAAACGTTAGCTTGATCTTTTTGGTTCAGAACTGTGGACCATTTTCAGAAAGTTTTTAGCTGTTATACGTGTCTGTGTCTGTTTCCACTGCTGGACAACTCAGTGTAAAGGTTGGTGTTGTCTAGAATTATAATTGATGAAACATTTTCTAGAGGCCATCCGCTGGTTTGCCAAGTGTAAATTGTCCTTTTCACCCTCAAAATATGCTGACTTGAAAGAAGCCATCGGCACAAGGTCGTACTTTGCAAGCCTTTTTGTGGGTTCTGCACATGCTAGTTCAGATATCATGATGTTTTCTGTATATTTATCCTCACACAAAACAACACAGAAAAAGCCATAAGCAAACAAGAGAGAAGGTGAACATGAAACTGAAAGTAAAAGAAACTGAAACATAACTGTATTTGGTTGGTATTTCAACGCTGTTAATGAATGACTTAAAAATATCAGATAAAACTCTCAGCCAAACAGGTAGTGTATTGCGTTTCAAGCATATTTGATATGGAGGGAACTCTTTCCACAAGCAGCAGAATCCCAGGCACAGCGGGGCATCAAGTGTCTCACGGCAGGTGGACACAAGGCACTGTGTATTCTGACATTTTATCTGTCTAATAGTCATGTCTGTAAATGTGACAGAATATGAATAATTTTGCTCTTCCATGCGCCGCCTACCCATTGCTGGTACCAGCTCAATTCGCCTCTACTCGACTTATTTTTGGTGCCCCGTCCTCTATTTTCCAATGCAGATATAGTACCCTCTCAATGTAGCTAGTCGACACCGTGACGCATGATGTAATCTTCAAAGTGACACACACCGGCTACCCACACACGCTGTGCGCCACACACTTTAATAATAATAAAGTTACAAAGTACAGAAAATATTGTTACAGTTTCTATCTCACAATCCTGTTAAACACTGTGTAGTATGCGCACTGTTGAGTGCAGTGAATAGTGATGATTCTCTCTGACCAATTAATAGCATGCAGTGCTTTCCCTTCACTTTTTAACCTAACTTACAATCTCTTGCTTGGAACCTCAACAGTGGTGATCCCGAAAAAAACGGCAGGTACCAGATTTGCCCAATGAAAACCAAAAAAGAGAAGAGTTGTGGCGACTTGAGCTGGTAGCATCCTGTGGAAAAGGGACTTTGGTAAGCCATTGCAGCTTTGCAGGTGATTCATAAGTACATGGAGATCAAAAGTGTTTCTTCCAAGTGACACGTCCCTAAATGGAAATATAATCATACTAGTCATTGTTGTAAGTCCCTCAACATGACATATTAAACTGCATGGAACCACAAAATACAGACAAATTCAACATATTCACTCATCCCGACAAATTCATGACTTCTGTCAGTCTTTTCTGACAGTGGTGAGTTCATCATCAGTCTTAAATCTGTCCAGATGTATCATGACACATGTGTTTTCATGTGTGTTCTGCCTGTGATTGATTAATTGACCAAGATGTATATAAAGTATTTTATAAAAGTGATTTCGCCTCTCACATTTTTGTAAATATTTGATTATATGTTTTTATGTGACAACACAGAAGAAATGACACTTTGCTGCTGTTACGTCCTAAGGTCTAGGGGTGTCCTGGATGTAACATAAATGTGTGGCTTCCCACTCTTCCCATTCCCAAACAAGGCCAGCACACAGTAAATACAATTTAGCAGTTTTAAGTATTTACATTAGATATGAGCAGTGCCCAAAACAACAACCAAAAAACTCTAAGAAAACCTAAAACCTTCCTAAACCCAAAACCAAAAGGTAAAGAAAAGACAAAGCTCTAAACTAGGCTTAAGTCCAAAAACAGTGCTAACAAAAAAGGGCTTCTGACTCCTACTCACTGCTAGCAGCGGACACAATATAGCTACAACAAAGAAAATTGCTTCATAGCGAACAAAAATAGCAAAGCCAACAAAACAGTATTTTTCTTCATACACAGTTTCTGGGAGGAACATTCACTTATTAGTTAAATATAATTACTTTTCGCATGGCTTTTTTTGTTACCTTTTCCATGTTTTTAATAACAATAGTAACACTAAAAAAATCAAAATATATTCAGGGCAAATAGTCAACATCTCTTTTGATGGAGGGCGGTAAGGGATCTGGATAGCAGATAGGGGGGTGCTGGCCCAAAAAAGGTTGAGAACAAATGATGTAGAGCTATAATTCTTTTGTTCAGATCCTCAGAGAGTTCTTTGCCATGAGGTGCCATGTTGAACTTCCAGTGACCAGTATGAGGGAGTGTGAGAGTGAAAACACCAAATTTAACACTTCTGATGCCCATTCACACCTGAGACTTTGAAACACTAACGTGTCACATGATACCAGGGAAGGAAAATGGCTAATCAAGCCCAATTGGGACATTTTCATTTAGGTACTTGTACTTGCCAGCGGTATAGACGTTAATGGCGGTCTGATGTGTTATTTTGAGGGTACAGTAATTTTTCACTACAAGCTGTACACTCACTATTTTACATTGTGTTTACAAAGTGTCATTTCTTCAGTGTTTTCACATGAAAAGATATAATCAAATATTTACAAAAATGTGAGGGGTATACTCACTTTTGTGAGATACCATATGTTTGGTTTGTAAACAAGTAACAAATCTAACCTTTAGTTTACATAAATATCACCAAATATCAGCAACTTGTCACAGATACTGTAAAAGAAGGCTACAGCCTCTCCTGGCTGACGGATTGATATCTAAATCAGAGAAAACAGGTCATACTTTTGTTTTCATTAATATTTTACTGTTTCCAAGCTATCTGAATGCACAGAGCAGATATGAATTGCTGTTGTACACAATGCCGAATCTATAATATTAAAAGTATTTTAATGTTCCTAAGGAGATTATTGATGGGACATTCTGTAGCGTCTTGTCCTGAAAATAAAGACAATTGGTATTAGAGAGAAACAGAGAGAGAGAGAGAGAGAGAGGGGAGAGAAAGACAGAGAATAAGAAAGAGAAATAATGAAAAAGAAAGTTGAAAAGGGAGAGAAGGTGGTGTTTTTGGACTTAAATGAAAAGATGAAGAGAGAGAAAGTGGTGGAGAGAGGTAGAGGTTAAACTGAGTCTCACCCTTGTTTCTTACTTGACTGAGCATTCACCAGCCTTCACCCCAGGGCTCTGCAGGGTCCGCTGTGTGTGTGTGTGTGTGTGTGTGTGGGTGTGTGTGTGTGTGTTTCACTGCAAAAAGAAACTTGGAGGTCAATGGGAAAATAAAAGGAGTTAAGGGAGGAAGGAAAGGAGGAAATAAGATAAAAACAGAAGACAGCAATAAATGAAAAATTGAGAGGAAAGAAAATCAGAGAGAGGGAGGATTGAGAAAAGGACAGAAAGAAAAACAAACACAAAGAACAAAATATGCAGTGTTGCCACCCACTTACCGCTCCTGCAAAATCTCAGATTATAAAATCACGTTTGTGATGGCTCATTCAATACTGCACATTGCAACTAAAGTATGGTTAAGAGAGAGTGACTACAAGTACTAGCTTAATATTAGGGAAAACTTGTCAGCAAGGGTAGACATTTAAAAAAGATACTATAAAAAATAATATTAAACATACACCTCACAAATGAATTATTTGTCTGACACCAAACACAAATTTCAGTATCAGTTTAAAGACATGTTACACTCCTATCCCACACCCCAACCTCCACGTTTATTTAACTTTCCCCTTCACTGCATAATGTTATACTTCCTGCATCTGTAGTTAGTGTGGATGTTCCTGCAGAACCATCCTTTTGAACCAACTCTTTGGAATTGCCTGGATGTTTGCATAAATTAGATAAATAATGTGATCTCATCTTCATCTAACACATTATCAAACACAGTCTGTTTAGACTAATACCACACAAACAATGTTTATATGTTTTCATGTTTTTATTGAACATACCAAATATCCACAGTGCAGGGTGGAAAAAGTACACTTAATTGCTTCTTAACACAAATAGCTAATCAGCCAAGCACATGGCAGCATTTAAGCATGTAGACCTGACTTTAAGTGACTTTTAATGTGGCAAGGTTGTTGGTGCCAGACGGGCTGGTCTGAGCATTTCAGAAACTGGTGATCTACTGGGATTTTTACACTGAACCATCTCTAGGGTTTACAGAGAGTGGTCCAACCATGAGAAAATATACAGTGAGCGGCAGTTGTGTGGACGAAAATGACTTGATGTCAGACATTAGAGGAGAATGGGCAGACTGGTTCGAGATGACAGACAACAGTAACTCAAATAACCACTCTTTACAACCAAGGTATGCAGAATACCATCTCTGAATGCACAACACATCAAACCTTGAAGCAGATGAGCTACAGCTGCAGAAGACCACACCGGACGCCACTGCTGTCAGCTAGGAACAGGAAACTGAGGGTAAAATTCGCTTAGATGGTCAAAATGGAAGGATCGGTGTTAAAAGCATCTCTTGTTCAGTGGACACCACTGTTCACAGACCAACTTCAACCCCTGTCTTTTCCTCTAGCACATCTATGAGGCTGATTCTTTGGTTATATACTGAATTAACTCAACATATATAGGATAGATTATCACGACATTTTGTGCACACATTTATGTCCACCTCTGGATGAACTGTAATTTGTATGAACTGTAATAGCATGATTTGCATGCTAACACATGCCATGGTGAACATGGTAAATATTATATCTGCTAAACATCAACATGTTAGCATTTTCATCATTGTTAGCGTATAGCCTCACAGAGCACGGCTATATATTATAAGTCTTGTTTATGTTGTAATACGTCGAGATGGAGCTAATCAAATCTTTTATATGCTGTTAAATGGCTTACTCCATAGAATTGTGTCACATTTCATAAGATGATCAATGTTTTATATTTAAAATCTGAATCTGTATTAACTGCTAAGTTCAGCTGTCAAATAAATGAAGTGCTGTACAAAGATAAATAATTCCCATAGTGGAATCCCAAATATAAAGTTGCATAAAACAAAAATACTCAAACTATAATCACCTCAAAATTGCTTTTGTATTAGTACATAACTCTGGTAAATATATTGTGATGATAGATGTGAATAAAAGACAAGTGGTCACAGACATTTCAGAAGGTAACAGAGGACAATTGTCTTTAACTTTCTCCTCACAAGATTCAAACCTCTGACCTTGAGACCACGAGTGACTCTGAAAGACTTCTCTACATGCTAAATTGATAGATAATTGAGCTTGACAGAGAGTGGAGAGATCGATTCAGGAATTAATCAAACAGACACACACGCGCATGGCCGCGTGCGCACAAACACACACACGTGTATGTGTCAGCAGATGTACAATTGTCTGTGTTAATATACATACAAATGCACAAACACACACTGACACACATTTTAATGATTCTCAAATGTCTGCATGGAAAATAGTCTTACACACAAATGTCAGAAAGTAGCCATCAATTACATAAACACACATAGACACAAACACATAAAGAGTCCAGAATGTGAGTGTATCCCCGGGCTGTGGTTCCCATTAACATCCTGTATGTGCTGCAGTGTTAACTGCCAGCAGTGCCAATCAGCTGAAATGCCAGTCTGCAGCCTCTGGCAGGAGCCCGAGTTGGTGTATCCTGCTATCTTACTGTTTTCTTTTTCCTGCTTCCTGCAGGGAGAAAGACAGAGAGAAGCACACAGACAATCAGAAAGGTGGAGTGGAAGAGATAAAGAAATAGGCCAGAGGCAGAAACAGGTAGCCAATGTTAAAAGACACTGACAGTTAAAGACATACAAGTACTTGGTGGATTTTCCGGTTGATTAGTAATCTCAAAAAACATTTTTTTTGTAACAGGCACAATGTTTCTAGAAAGAAACATTGCCGTTGAATTTCCGTGAAAATGATATGCACCACAAACACACTTCAGTTCATCTCCATTGTACTGAGGTAGAAACAAAAAAAGAGATTTTAAAATCTCTTTAAGTTAAACAAAAACTATCTGCTTGGACATGACTATGAGTAAGTAGAAATGGTTGTTTTTGTCATGGTCATGGGCTTCAGTTTTGTTATTTTCTGTCTTTTGAAAGTATCCTTACTCATGTGATTTAACTTCACTTTCTGCCTTTGTGTGTTTTCCTACCTGTTTTGATTGTCTGTCCTGTCCTAATTAGTTTCACGTGTCTATTAGCCTCCTCTCTCTTGTTTTTGTGCTTTTCACTGTGTTTTCCCGTGTCTGTTGTCATCGTCCAATCCTTTTCCGTGTGTCACTGTGTTTTGAATTTCTGCCTGATAGTTGTTAAGCTTCTTTTAGATTCTTGCTCATTCCCATCTGGATTTGGTTGCCTAATTGGACTGCTTCCCTGGTTTGACCTTTGCCTGTCTCACCTTTGTTGTAAGCCTGAATACCTTTTGTTTAATTATTAAACAAAGAACCTTTAGACCGTTGGCTTTTAGATATTTCAAGACATTGTGATCATTGACATAAACAAAAACAAATTTTCATGCCATAAAAAATCCTGCAGATCCTAATGCAGACCTCTATAATTAGTATTTATAACCATATACTATATAATACTGAGGATATAATTTAATGAAATTATTTTATATATATTATTATCATTGAAATGGGAAATTACAGTGGTTAAAAAATATCATTTTACAACTATTTGGATTGAGAATAGTACAACCAGTGAAAAGGTTATCTGATCCCTGGAGCAAGGCAGTCCGACCCTTGTTTAGTGATTGTAGTTTGGTTGCTTTGAATGTATGGAGGACTGATTCTGACAAATTCAGAAATAAATACAGAAATATATAAATGCTCAATAAATAAATAAGCATCTGATTAAATGCACTTATAATGCTTATAATGCAAGCAAACTGAAAACGGTCTGTCAGAGCGTCCACACGAAAAGGGAAGTAAGACATGGCTGGAAGTATTGTCTTCAAATAGAGTTGCTGAACACCTCAGCACACTGAAGGAAGCCATCTGACTGTGTGAGGAGCAAGCTTGTTGATGTGTGCAGGCAGAGTAGGCCTAGAGCTCTCCCGCCTGACTGGTCCACCAATAGGGGAGAAGTTCACCCCCTGAGACACATCCCCTCCTCATTTGCATAATGAGGCAGATACGCATAGAGAAATGTAAAAAGGACAGGCAGAAATAAAAACCAGGGGTGAAAATAAATAGGGTAGAAAATACAACAGAAGAATAAAACACACAAAAATACTAAAACTCACACATAAATAAAAACATTTAAAAAAGTAATTAATCAATAAAGTTGAAGATTATAACGAACAATAAATAAATAAGGTAATTATTACAAAGGTGAATAAATAAAGAAGCTAATTAAAAGAGATAAATACATTTATGTCTCCTTGTATAATTTAATTACTACTATTGCCTACATTTATTTACTTTATTTTTTGTGCATTTAATCAGATGCTTTTTTATTTATTGAGCATTTATATATTTCTGTATTTATTTCTGAATTCGTCAGGATCAGTGCTACATATGTATGTACTTGTTACAGCTCTAAATTAATTGTATTTGATTATGAAGAGTACAGTAATCTGTATCCATTATTTTATCATACATGTGGACTATTAAAAATAAAAGTAGATTTTCTCAGAATTGATAAAGTGTGTGAGTGTATGTGTTTTGATTCTGTGTGAATCTTTTATCTTTTGCCTGTGACACTGTTTGCATAAAACATATCGCTAGGAATGTATAAAAAGAATTTCTTAAAATATGAGCCGTCACCAGGCTGTGAGCTCCCATCAACCCCCTTGTCAGCTCAGTTTGTCTGTTGTGATTTGTTTGTTTGGGTGTAATTAGCACAAAGTGCAGCCAAAATGTGGTGCTGAGGCCTGGAAGTAGTGAGTCTTATGACAAAGAAGCTGCAGTAAATGCATTATGCAAATTACGCTGTTTAAAGATGACTGCCAAGGCTGTGTGTTGTACAGTGTGTGTGGAGCTCAGTTGTATGTGTTTGGTAAATGAGACAATATGAAATAATGAATAAATACTGTTGCATTTTCAAATGAAGCAATAAATTATGGAATTATGAAACATTATTTAATCAGTCTTACTATTCTTAACATCATTCTCATAGTAGTGTTTTTATAATATTTTTCACAAATATTCTTTCATTAAATTAAAACTAGCCATAGTTAAGCATCAGAACAAAATTTACTTCATAATAACAGATGCAAAATGCACTGTGTTTTGGAGTTACCTTTTATGAAAGGCCTCTGGACATATCAACATACATTAAATCCAGAAGTGAGCAAGAAATCCTGTAGTGTGTACCTAATAAGACATTTTGGATACAGATCAAGTTCATCCTCACCAGCTGCAAACAGCTTACTCTGAAATCCTACCTTCTTCCTCAGGCCTGACCAGTCCAAATGAAAAACAAGCTAATATTAGAAAATAATTAGAATGAGAGGTGTGCTGCACTCCGCTGATGTGAATATGAAGCAGCTGATGAGTGGTGCATTGCATGTCCATCTCAGTTGTGGTTTGATTGGAGTAGACTGCAAATGAATTGGTTAGGAGGGTGAGAGGGGATCAGCTGCCAGTGACAATTCACTGACAGACAATGATCTGCGAGTGTGTTTGTGTGTGTGAGAAAGAGAAAGCACAGAGTCTTTGTATAGCTTCAGCTTTAGTGTGTGTGTGTGTGATTGGTGGTTTTAATTAATTGCACTAGAACATGTGTTTTAAGTGTGCGCGTGTGTGTGTGTGAGTGAGAGAGAGAAATATCTGTGTAGTTGTTTTGGAGTCTGAGTAAATTAAAGGTATGCCCACGTGGCATACATGCTTAAATGCATGGTTGTTTTTTGTGTGTGTGTGTGTGTGTGTTTGTGTGTGAGTGAGTGCGTGTATCAGATCCTTCCATTAGTATTCAAGTGTTTCTGTATGTTGCTGTAACAGATCCAGTCGGTGTGATACTGAACAGGCTGTACTGTACTGTGCGTGTGTGTGTGTAGTATAGATGGAATACTGTGCTGTAAAAGACAAAGGGGGGGCTACGAGCCATTCAGTCCTTGTATAACCAACCTGAGAATGCCTTTGGATTCCCCAGGAGAAGATGGAAAGTGTTGATGTGACATGAGGAATACCCTGCTTAACCTGCAGCCACTGTGACCTGACCCTGAATAAGTGGAAGATGATGGATGTATGGATGGATGAATTTCAGTTGCCAGACACATTGTCACCAGCTAATACACATTTATCCTTTAAATATGGTGGAACACATGCAGAAAACATTACACTGTGCACTGTATCACTATGCAAGGTGTGTAGGAGTGCTTGTTATTTTAACAGACAAGCTCGGGGTGGACAGATTTAACAGCTCAAGCCTTAATCTGCTCTGGGAGGATAAATTAAACACGCCCCCAGACTCAAACCTACATCCCATGTGCATGTTGTATTGTGTGTGTGTTTGTGTGCTTGAGTCCTTGCCCCTTTCTCACTTCTTAGCATTTCCTCTTTCAAGTGTTGATCCCATAATCCATAGCTGCAGAGAAGACAGTGAAACAGAGAGTAAAGTGGAGGGAAAACATGTGCCAAAAGTAAAAGCAATATCTTCAAATTCTAATATAAATAAAATAATTTAACATGATTAATCATTTAATAGAAAATTTAATACAAACATGAGTGGAGAATTGAAAGGAGCTGCTGGTAGTTTTTTCCGACTACAAATTCATTTTTTTTTAAGAATCTGTTTGATAATGTAAACATACTTCAGGGTGTTGCTGTGGCCTTTTGCTTAGACATATTTAAACCTTGTTTCTGAGAAATTATGTTATTCCATCAGTCTATCTGTTTTATATGCTGAATGGCTCCAAATGCAAAAGCATTCATACTTTGTCAAAGACACCAACCAGAGTCTTGAATCAGACTTGTATCACATAAAAGTCATTTATTCAGCTGGCTCAGAATTGATTCACATTATTAAATCTATCAAATGAGTCCCAAGCTCAACCTGTAACTTCACTTGTTATTAGCTGCATGGCCACGTCGTTTGAAGCTCTCTGATAGGATGTTGTTGACAAACATTATTGACATATTCAAATTCATTCATTTCAATTACACCATCTACTAGAAAGTTAATTATAAATTAATTCTAGATTTTTTTATAGTTTATATGTGACTTTGTGCTCTGGCAACATTGCAACCTAAACAACCTAAACATTCATGGCAGAGAGAGAGAGAGAAATTGAATTGAAAGCAAAATTGAATTGAATTGAATTGAGAGAGAGAGAGCTAGAGAGAGAGAAAGACTCCGTCGCACGTGTCTTTATTCCCCTGCAACAAAGTCGCAAACATCAACCCAAGGATCGGTACATGATGTCACCATCACAGGGAAGCGCTTCTGCCGGCTGCACATACAG